>CANUEY010570495.1:0-22076 GCA_948099555.1 Croton setiger
CCTTGATTTCTTTGGAAATGAATTTTCTTCAATTTGACCATTTGGGTTTTCATGAATTTGACCATTTTGAATTGGGTTCTGTTTATTTTGATTATTTGACGTTGACTTTGATGGTGGGTATTTTTGGATCTTGATTGGTAAGCAAGAAAGTGCCAAGAAAAGAGGAAGAGAAATTGATGGATCAGAAGAAAGTGGACCTTTGCCAAAAGCAAAGAGAAGAAGCTTAAAATTGGCAAGCCAAGCAATGAAAAAAGCTGTGAAACCACATAAATGAGGAGAGAAAAGCTTTAATGGAAGGTAAAGAAATAAGCAAATAATTGGTAGAACAAAAATAAGTCTTCTAACGCCTTTTGGAATTGAATTTCTAATAGCATAACAATAAATTAGAGAAATTAAAACTGTAAGCCATACCTTAATGAAGTTCTCTATTTCATTTTCATGGCTTCCTTCCATTTTCTCAATGAAGTTTTTGATCTTTTTGCTTTGTTATTTGACTTATATTTGTATATAAAGTGGGAAAAAGTGAGATTCTTTGGACCCAATTTTATTTTTTTATTTATTTTAATTTTCAATTATTTTATTTATGTAAAATATTTTCCATGTTGAATAGTTATATTGTACATGTGGAATGTGGAAGTCAATAACTAGAAGAAATATTTTTAGCCTTTCTAGAAATGGGTAATTTCATTAAATATTGGTGGATTATATGAATGATTGAAATATTTATTTTTACCAACATATATTATAATTTATAATTAATTAAAAAAAAAATAATTACTTTCCCATATATGTATGAATGTTATATTTTGAAGAGAATATTTACCTTTTTTTTTAATTAGTTTAAATCTAAATTAGTTGAAAAGTATACGAAAATTGGACGGTTAAATAAAAATAAAAATGAAAATAACAAATTGTAATTATTTTAGATTTATGATAACTTTGGACTTAATTTAAAATAAATTGATATTGTTATTTTTTAATTATATGATTTTCAATCTTTTATCTTTCGCGGGATTTATCTACATATATTTCACTAATATTTAATTTTTCTTTATTAATTCTCTTTGAATTAGAGTAGTTAATTTCTTATTAATTTTTAAATAGAATAACCAATTAATTGATTTTTGATGTATCAGATTAATTATATCTTAGTCATCAAATGTAGGATTGATTAAATAACCAATAATAGTTTATTATAATTTTTTTTATTAAAACAATTATTTTCATTTCTTGCTTAATGTAATTAATAATGTTGGATTAACTGGTCTTTGGACATTAAATTACAGGTACTGATTAATTTAAATTTGAGTCTTTCAAATTTGAGTCTTTCGATTAATTGTGATATTTTGTCATACTTAGTAAAAAAAATAATACTAATTCTTTAAATAATTCATCTTTTCTGTTGCCCTTAGTACTTTACGTTGTGATATTGACGAATATGGGAAATTGGGAATAGCAAGAGCAAAAACGGCATCAACGACACACCAAAAACGACACTTCACACTAAGCATGTGATGTGAGATTAAAATTAATTAAATGACTAATTTAAATTTAAGTTTTCTTTTATCCTCGGTTTTGGGCTAAAATTTGGGTGAAGACGGAGACTAAAGTGGAAAAAGAAAAAAGATCATAATTAAATAATGTAATTAGATGACAAAATTGTGATTGAATACAATGAAATCGGGCAAAATTTATCTAGGATTGATTGGACGAAAAGACAATCTTAGAATTGATTCAATGAAAATGCTAGTAGAAGATAAAAACTGCTTTGAAATTTAATTTACATGGGCTAATTATTTATAGGTCACTGAAATTTTACATAATATATCCTGCGGTCCTTATATTTTGGAAATTGTATTATCAGATCTCTCAGTTTTTTAAAATTATACTATCAGGTTATTCCATCCAAAATAGTGGGTCCCTAGAGTATATTATGCAAAATGTCATTGACCTATAAATAATTATCCCAATTGACAAAGGGTTTATAAATTGACTTGAAAAAAAAAAAAACCTGACTTTAGTAATGAATTGACAAGTGATAATTTAATAGAAATTAAAATGAATTGAAATTAATTTAAATGAGTAGAAAATGCAAATAGAAATTAGTGTAACAGTGAATAGAAATAAATATAAATATAAATTAATATAAATCAGTGTAATAAATAAAAATTAGTATAAATTAATAGAATAAATAAAAATTTAAATTAATAGAATAAATATAAATAGTAAAAATTAATAAATACTGCAATTCAATAAATATCAATATAATTCAGTTTAAGAAAGTTTCAATAAAATATTGTAAATTTCAAAACAATTTAATAAATTTCAATACAATTTAGTAAGTTTTAATACAATTCAATAAATATCAGTACAATTTAACGAATGTGAATACAATTCAATAAACTTTACATGTCATCTTCATCTTTTTCGTATAGAAACCTTGACATCAAAATTCGGCTTTGAGCTGATCACGGAAAGGGATGTAAACAAAATGAACAGGAAAAATCCGTCATTTAAAGATGTTGTCTTGGTAAACTTGTAGAGTATAAGGACGATGAACTTCCAGCAGCTGGAGTTGGAATTGTTTATGACATTTTAATTGATGATAAGCAATTGCTTAATTGAATCAACGAAATGTTATTAGAAAATACAAACTGCTTAATACAAATATTAGATTGCACCAAATGTAAGAACCCTTCAATCATGAATAGTTCTATGGATGAGATCGCTACGCTGCCACTTTTAGATTTATCTTTTTCTTCTTCTTTCTCTTCATCTTCATCTTCATCTTCATCTTCATATTCTTCTTCTTCTTCTTACTTCTTTTCGATTCTATTTGTTGTTTTCGGAGGAGACAGAACTAAAATGTTTGGATTTTAAGAAAACACGAACTGATATATACCAAGTACATGACTCATATACTATGGTATAAATGATCCATGTATCAGAGCATGTGTTTCATTTATCAGGGTATGTAAACATCCATATAATTGTTATATGACTCATATACCAGATACACAATGCGCTTAGCTACTCGTAACTTGCTTGGTGTTCACTTGCTAAATGCTCGCTCGAGATTGACTAGTTAATAAACAAGCTAAGCACGAGTAAAAAATAAAGCTCAGCTAATAAACGAGTTAATGATGAGCAAATTAGTGTTTGGTTCGGCTTGTTTGCAGTCTTAAGACTTATTATGAATTGAAGTCAAACAAAAAGGGTAATTTGTTTAATCAACTATTTATCTATTTTTCATAATTATATATATTTTCCACTTTGATATATATATTTTCTTATAATTAATAGGTTGTTAACGAGGAGTATGCTAATGTAGAAGTTGAACTACCGTGATGATTTCTTCTAAACTATAAGAGTTAACGGATTTGAACTTTGTACTTATTATTTTTCAATTTCTTTGAACTTGTGCTTAAATTTTTCGATACTGAATTGTTTTATAATACTATTTTAAAATGCATTTAATATGATTTATAGATTTATTCATTAAAAATTATGTTTGAAATTGTTTACATTAGATGGTTTTAAATTTTTGCCAAACTTTTATCGATCTCAAAATAAAAACTCTTAATAAGCTATCGAATTAAATTTTAGTTAGTTGCTCGTAACTCGTCAGAGTTCGATTCGATTTTTAATGAGCAGAGTTTGAGATTGGCTCATTTCGAGTATGAACAAAAAATAAAACTCGACTAATAAACAACCCAACCGAACTTGAGCATACTAGAGTTTGCCTTGGCTCTTGCAGCCCTATACACGACTCATATACCACATTATATATATATATATATATATATATATATATGTATGTATATTAAAATAAAAAAACCCCACATATTTAGTGCTACATAAATTTTCAATGAATACAGATCAACCATATGTATATGCTTCTCATTCAACCAAGAAAACCATAAAGTAGTGCACTTTAAGCACCTACAAATTGGCATCCTTTGCTGTTACAATTGCTAAGGTAATTTAGCAATACAAATTGTGTAATAAATTTGTAAACCAAACTAAATTAAGAGTTTATTTTGAAAAAAATATAAATATATTTGGTGGAGACACCAAGAATAAGAAGGGTATTTTGAAAATTAGAAAGGATTCAATTTCCAGTCAATATCTAAGTGAGAACAATCAAGTGAACCTTTAACTCTACTTAGAGCTGCTTGCCTGTGATGCAGCAATGCTTGTGATACATCAACACTCTGATTTTCTGAGTCATCATTCTTTCTCTTTCGCGGTAGTTTTCTTGATAAACTCTTCCATTTTGATTCAAATGCACAAGCTGTTGTTAAGACATGGTAGAAACTAAATCCGTTAATGAAATTCTATGACTTAAAATAGTGTCAATTGAAAATTGATAATTGGCATAAATAACAAAGCTATGCGTTTTATAAGTTCTGCAAAAATTCAAACTAACCTATAAGCGATTAAAAACACCCTCGAAATGCATATCATAACGTTCTGGAGCTTGCATCCATGAAAAAGAAAAATATGCATATGCGAGAATACTAAAAATTTCTGACAGGAGGGAAGTATTAAGACAACCTGAAATGTCCACATCCATATTTGAAACTATTTGAGTGTCTCAATAAGGTGAGAAGAAATAAGGATCGATTGCATTTCAGAATATAGGCCTGGTCCGCAGAATGCAAAACGGCTATCGTCCCACAATTTCTTCAACCGTGTTGAAGATGGCAACAACGAGATAGAGCAAGTTTTCATTTACGGAAATGAAATAACTAACAGACTGTATCTTTAGATGCAAAATGGAGGAGAATACTAGACAACAACATGGTTGAAAAGAAAGCTGCAGTAAATGGAAAAATTTGAACACCAAAATGAATAAGGATGATGAAATGTGCACATCCAACAAATTTAAAAAGTGAAATGTTCTGGTCAAATTTCTAGAATCAATTCAGCGGGAAACATTTAGAGTTTAGAATTCTACCTTCACTTTGGTCGCAGAAACCTCGAATCAAGCATGCACAAATCCATGGTCTTCCAGAACGAGATGCTTTTGCGCCACCTTTAAGTTCACCATTATGTTGTTTCAAGCTGCAAAAAGCAAAGGCTAATTCCCGTTAGAATACAGTTAGATTCCATATTGCATTCTTAGGCACTAGACCTGCAACCACAAAATCCCATACCAGCTATTGCTATAAGCACATGTGACTGGGTTGTGACACTTCAAATTTAGGCATTTTATTACATATTCGTATGATCAAACTTCTCCCACAATTCAAACTGTCATCATTCAAAGCCTGAAACTTCTACATTCATTTTTCTTCAAGAACTATCTAAGTAACTAAGCAAAGCAAAACTTCCACATTCATTGCCTCCACATCCCAATAACTAAGTAACTAAGCAAAGCAAAATTTCCTCTCTCTAACAATGTTCATCAAACACCAAACCCATAATTCAAATTCATCAATCAATTTATATGATTCTCTAATTTACATTTAGAAATTTTCTAGTCACATGATTTCTGAAATTTAAGCTTGGGCCCGTATGCAAATTTCGCTATAGCACACAAATTAGAAATAGATAACCAAATCATAAAACAACACTTCAAGAAATTAGCAGAAATTTACAATTCCATCGGCGATTCCAATAAACTCAAAAACAAAGTTTTCAAATTTCCAAACCAGAAATTAGCACACAGAATTAACCAATTTTCAAAAGCTATAAAATAATATGAACATAACCCGTTTGGGCATTTCCATTGAAACTCAGAAAACAAAAACTGAATTAGAGAGACAAAACTTACCGGCGAGGGAAATTGTTGGTGACACCAACATAGGTTTTGAAGGGGGCGTTGGTAGAAAGTATAAGATAAACACACCAAGATCTCGACCTTTTATTCGAGCTCGATTTTGTACCTGATATTTTTGATATGGGTACCGACGACGGTGACGGTGATGATGATGATGGATCGGAGGGTAATGATTTTGATTTTATTGAACTATGAGGCTTTATGGATCGAAATGTACTCGAGAGCAGCCTCGTCATCTGAGAATGGGGATTTGGCTTTAGAAATTGGAGGTCGGCTGTTAGAATTTACGGGCAGTTCTTTGAAATTCTGTTTAGTTGGTAGCCGTTGTTGGTTGAAGACATTTTGTTCGTTGTTTTTTTAAATTGGAACATTTATTAGAGCCTCTGTTTTTGGTTCGTGTTGTAAGTAAAAAAGTACAGCGTTTCGAAACTATACGATGTCGTTTGGAAGCTGTTTATTTGTTTTAATTTAGCGATTCAGTCTTACATCCTTCTATTTCATAAATACAGAAAATTTCCAAGTAAAAAAAAGAAATAGATACATCTCTTGGTGTCTTTCATTATTTCTGCAGATGCTAATTATAATATAACTCATCATCATCAATAATTATTTTGTGTATATGACAAATCTTGTCCCAATCTTCCCCACCTTCCTTGCAACTTTGAATCAAGCTATCACCACATCCAACAATTTCCAAATGAGAAAGAGAAAGAGGTAGTCTTTCTTTTGAAATGGAGTTCAGATTATCACAAGAATGGATTTTCAAAGTTTCAAGAAAAGTCAGATTCCGAAGTCCCAAGTAGTTCAGAGACTGGAGATCTTGAAGCTCCACGATTTCAAGACAAGTCAGAGTACTGGGCAGTAGCTCATCTCCAGGGAAGGTCTTCATGCCTTCGCAACCCCCTTCAATCTTGAAAGATCTCAGTGAATCCATTTCATGCAAGTTCCATTCAGCTTTTGGAGTGAAGTTGGTGCAATTTTCAATGGAAAGTAGTTTCAGGTTGGAAGGAAGATCACCTTCTTCAAATGATCGAAGGTTTGGACAATCAGAAATTTTTAGTTCTTGAAGGGAAGAAAATCTTCTCATTTGCTCTGGCAAGGACTCAAGAAGGGGACAGTCTGAGACAGAAAGCAACTTTAGATTGGGTGTGAACAAGCTTATTAATTGTAGTTGAGGACAACTTAGAATCGAAAATTCTCCAAGAAATTCATGAGGCTTAAAGATCTGAAGACTCTTGAGTTTCTTGCAATCATGAATTTGAAGACTTTGAAGCTTGGGGAAATAAGCTAACTGAAAGTACTCAAGATTATTGCTACTTTCTAGCTTCAGTCTCTCCAGTGCCATGTACTTATCCTGCAGGAATTCCAGTTGCAGAGCAGCACATTTAGAGATACGAAGTGTCTTAAGGGAAGGAAGGTCTTTCGGTAGGTTTCCATTCAATTTCGGACAATTAACTAGATGAAGCTCTTTAAGGCAAGGGAATTGTTCTACAATTGTAATGGATGACAATTCTGGCATGTCTTCAAACTTCAGAATTTCAAGGATTTTAAATGGATCAATCGAAGGGGAAGTTGTACGACAGAAGTTCGAATCCACCATTGTTAGACTGCTCATTTTGACAATATGAAGCTCTTTAAGAGACGGTAGCTGCCCAAGTGGAGGCAAGGATGAGCAATTGGCAAATTCAGTGAGATGTAGAGACATTAATCCAGACATCATTGAACCATTGCTTAACCAATTTGGAAATGTTTTGCCACAATAGTTTTCAATTGCAAGCTTCTTCAAATTCTTATGAGGCTTTAGCAGTTCAAGTACCTTTGATGCATTGTTGGCATCATGTGGAACCTTCAGCCAGTGGAGAACAAGTTCATTGAGGTACTTCTTCTCATTCAATTTGGCATGTAAGACATCTGCAACAGAAGCAGTTTCCAGCCTTATTATTGAAAGTGTCCGGAGATTAAAAAGCTCCTTCAATTCACTAATTTTTGAGCCATTCTTCCCCACTACGAAGGCATTCAGTATGCGAAGATTCTTTAAACTGCCGAAATCTGTAGGCATTTTTGTTACTTGAGTCTCACTGATGTCAAGATGTTGCAAATTGATAAGCTTGTGCATGTTTTCCGGAAGCTTGATTAGTCTGTCGCATTTCGACAACAACAGTGTTTCTAAGTTGAACAAAGAACAAATGTCTTCTTTTAATTCTCTAATTTCAGTGCCAGAAAGATCTAAGTACCGTAGATACTTCAAGTTGCCAATAGACTCATGCAAATCAGAAATCTTGTGATCTTGCAATGAAAGAACTCGTAAACGACTGAATGCTTGCAACATTTCTGCAAGATTTAAAGGACTCGAATACCTGGCCTCTTGATCAGAATTCAATTTTATAGGCAAGAAGGTCCTCAGGTGATTGGCACCCTGGAAGGCATGAAACAGCTTGGTAGATATATCAAATTTGCCAATAGTAAATGAAAAATAGCGAGCCCTTTTAGGGACATTATGTAGAACACCATCTTCAGCCTTAAACAAAAATTCCCGGGTTAAACTTCGAGCTAGATCATTGAAAAGGTCATGCATTACAAAATATTGTTTACCGCCTTGAGGAACCTGTTGAAAAAATGACCGGGAAAGTAGTTCTTCGAAGTACTTTTCACCTTCATCCAACAAAAAATTCTCTCTTCTAGATAGCAGCAATCCTTCTGCCATCCATAATAGAATCAGCTGCTCCTTTTTGAATCGAAATCCCTTGGGAAATATGGAGCAATAAGCGAAGCAACGCTTAAGATGAGTAGGCAGATGATGGTAACTCAATCTTAAAGCTGGAAGTATATTGCTCTTACCATATGGAAGATCCCATATTTCGCTGTTCAGAACAGTTTCCCATTCAGCAATATCTTGTTTTGCATGCAAGAGAACACCAAGTGTTTTTGCAGCCAGAGGCAGTCCATTGCACTTGTTTAGAATCTTTTCGCCGATTTTTTTCATTGCTGGAGATATATACAATTTTCCAGGAGCAAATGCATGTTTCTCGAACAAGTTCCAACAATCTTGTTGAGATAAGCAAGACAGTTGATAAACAAGAGCAGAATGCATAATAATAGCAACGTTTCGGCTACGAGTAGTCACTATAATTCTGCTCTGATAACTTGCAGCTTTGAAGGGCTTGAGAAGGACATCCCAATCAATAAAATTCTCATTCCAAATATCGTCGAGAACGAGAAGGAATCTCTTATTCTCTAGTATTTTTTGTAGCCTAACCTGAAGCGTATTCAAGTCTGCAGCATGAGAATGGTTATTAGTGAGACAATGATAAATTGTCCTGGTAATTTTCAGAATATCGAATTCATCCGAAACATGAACCCATATTCTTGGAAGAAAAGTTTCCTTCACACTCATGTCATTGAACAAAAGCTGAGCCAGTGTTGTTTTACCAACTCCAGGCATCCCAACAATGGCAACCATTGGGATCTCATGCCCATTTTCAGCAAAATTCTTTTCTTCAGGCTGTGTTTCATCTCCTTCCACTGCTGCTGCCAGTACAACAACCTCGGTTGATGAGATTGCCTCATTGCTTGGATCTTTATCGTCCATTACTGGCTGCTGGGCTTCATTCTGATCAGCTGTATCTTCTTCCTCTTTCACGGCAGGTTCGTTCTTATCACTGTGAATAGGTCCAATCATCATGTTTCCCTCTGGAACTTCCCTTCCATCAACTGGGACTACAATATTCTGATGATTTGGCAATAAAAAGCCAAGAATGACTTGTTTATCATTTTCTCTCCCGAATATTTCAGATTCATCAACAAGAGAAGTTGACGGCAGCGCAACTGATAGTTTCTTTCCAACACCCTCTTTCAAGCCAAGGACATCTTTTTGTTGAGCTATAGATTCCAGGCGATTAATTACTTGTTTAACCTTGGATTCTGTAGCTTTAGTGAAGCTGGGTTTATCTTCTTTCCGACCATCATTCTTGGTAGCTTTGGTTTCTGTCTTCTTTCCGGAAAGTTCCTTTCTGTTAGCAATCTCGTCCAATACATCCTCCGCTGCATAAACAGCATCTCTGACCTCGTTTAACCAATCTTTAATCGACGGACTTGTGATTTGCTTCTCCTCTGCATCATTCAGAACTGCAGTAACAGTTAATAGTGCAAACTTCAGGTTTGAGAGAAGTGAAACATCAAATTTCCACTTTTTGAAAAGCTCCTGAAATTCTTTAGAAGTCAACTTGTTAAATAGCATGCCAAGCAGTGCCCCAAAAGCTGGAGCTAGAAGTATTGGTTCCAACCCTGTCGCTACCATTGTTTCTTCACTGAAATAAGAGATTCTTATGATGATGGTTAGCTTGAAAGAAATGGACTAATGGTGGTGAAAAGATTGGTACCAGGTGAACTATAATGGAAATTCTTGTATTGACTTTCAATTCTATTATTTTTAATATAATGTATTTCTCTGATATTGAAAAAAAAAAGAAATTTTGAATTGGTTTTAGTTTTCGGACACCTAATTACCGCCTTAACAAAGGTCTTATAATGTGCATTATAGGACAACGAGGGATTCCATTAAGATCCTATAATGTGCATTATAGAACAACGCGGAATTCGAACCTGGATAATGATTCATTCCGCGAGGTCGACTTATGGTTTTGGAAATATAAAAAACACCAAGGACCTAGTCCTCCATTGTCATCTATATAGAATAGATTATTAACATTAATAGGTCACTGTGAATGTGATAGGACACCTAACAATGAGTTTTTTATATATCTATAGTTTAAATTATGATTAGGATTATGATAGTTAATACTTTGATATTGTTAGTTTATGCAAATTCAACGGTCGATCTTTAGAAGAAGCCAAAGTTATAATTTTTTAGTTCATGAGAAGAGACAGAAAAATTATAAAAAATAAAATAAAATAAAACACACAGAAAATACCTCGTATTTTTATATAAAATTTGACTTTCGATTAAAATGATACTAATACGTCACCGTTTTAGTTGACCTAACTATTGTCACTACATCCAATAATAATGTCGCCGCCGGCCATGACGACTAGCAGTGACTTGTATTATTATTATTATATTTCTCTTGTAAGCATTGACGATTTTTTACATAGTAGAAAATGGCCATCAGAAAATATTTTCTGCTGTACTGTGATTTGTCCACTTGAAACGAAGTGAGATCATGCCAAGGTTGTACTTATAAACATATTCTTACCAACAACCACGAAGTTGCTGGACAAACATTTAGAATATTATCCTCCGATAATTTTTTTTTTTTTTTAATTAGGAATAAAACCCGAACCATTGGTTCATTCACCCTTAAACCAGAACCAGAACCAAACCGAGGCTTCAATGGTTCGATTAAGAGCAGTGTTTGATCTTGGTTCGAACGGTCCATGAATAGTTTAAGACTGTTCGGGTGATTCAACACAGTTCAAACCACTTTCACGATAGTTTATCACCATATAGTTCAAACCACGTTCACGATAGCTTATCACCATATAGTTCAACGGCCTACCGATTCACGGCTCAAAATTTCCTTGAACCTAAACTGGCCTCAGTCGGATGGTTTCGATTCTGTTTGGCGGCAGGACAGGTGACAGTTCGCGGCGGTTTGGTCCCTACGCTTCACGGTTTGACCCACCTCTGGCTACTTCTGTTTAGAAGGATCATACTAATTATCTAATGGTTCAATTTAGTATAATTTTTTTGATCTTTTCCGAAATAGAACCACCAATTTTTATACACTTTTCAATAGTTTCTTGCACGCCATGTTGATGTAAAATCTGTTATCAATCTATAAATGTACAGTAGGGCACGACAGGTTATGCCATAAGCTTAAGCATTCAAATTTCATCATCAACCTTTCCTTGACTTCGCAGTCTTTCTTTTTCTTCTTCCTTTTTTTCCTAGCCACCCCACCTCTTAATTTCAGCATCATGGCTTCTGCTGCTCATAATACTAAATTCTGGCTGGTTCAGCTTGATCATAAGTTCTGGAAGAAGAGATACAATGATCATGTCGAACTTGACAGATTAAAAAAGAAATTATTTGCAATCCATCTTTTTATGAACGATGCAGATGATAAACAAATTAGATATCCTGCTGTGAAGCATTGGTCTGAAACCCTCAGAGACACTTTACATGACATGGAAGATTTGGTGGATGAGATTTTTACTGACGATGCGGTTGCGGAACGCAGTATGTCTCAAGCTGAAGCAGCTACTGTCTTCCTATTCACCACCATTCTCAATGTTGTGTGTGATCTTTGCTGCGAAACGAAGATTATTATTATGATGATGATTAAGGGGTTGGTGATGAAGCTGAAGATCAAGTTAATGATCACAAGGTTGGAAGAACTTGAAAGAGAAGCTAGACTTATTGGTCTTAAGGAGTATGCTAATATCACTACTACTCCTCAAGATCTTTATCAAACATTTCATCCATCAGCAACATCCTTAGTTGATGAATTTTTTGTTTCTGGAAGAGAGAAGGATAAAGATGCTGTTATTAGTTCTTTGTTGTCATTAGATGATGGAAATGGCGATTCAATATCGGTCATTCCCATTGTTGGTATGGCTGGATTAGGCAAAACCACTCTGGCTCAACATGCATTTAATGACTCGAGTGTAAAGAAGGAGTTTAACAACAGAATCTGGGTTTTTGTTGGATTTCAATTTGACATTCTCAGAATAACCAAAGAAATTCTTGAATCTTTGCCTGGGAATGAGCAGGTTAGCGGGAACATTAATTTGAATTTACTTCAGACTCGTTTGACAAGTTCTCTGCACACAAAAAGGTTCCTACTCGTCATTGATGATGTCTGTGCACTCAGTAATTTTCAATGGAACAACTTTCTAGCTCCTCTAAAAGCTGGAGCGAAAGGCAGTAAGATAATCGTAACAACTCGCAACTCTGGTGTTGCCAGAATTGTGTCCTCTTCTGCTACCTATAACCTGCAACTCCTGAATGAAGATGATTGCTGGTCCATATTAGCAAAGCAAGTGTTTGGAAATGAAGACCCATATTCATATCCACACCTGAAGGAAATTGGTCAACAAATTGCAAGAAAATGCAGTGGCTTGCCTAGTATTGCATATGCACTTGGCAGTCTTTTGCGCTCGAAACGATCTGTTCGTGATTGGGAGGCTATTTTGAGCAAGAACATATGGATGCTCCAGAATGAAACTGTTTCTAAAACTCTTACAGATATCAGACTGAGCTACTATCATCTCCCTAGAGTTGTCAGGCAGTGCTTTTTTTATTGCTCAATTTTTCCCAAGGGTTACAAGTTTCAGAAGGACAAACTAGTCCTCCTGTGGATGGCAGAAGGTTTCTTAGAGACTCCTGAAGATGAAAGAAAGGAAGATGTAGGCAACAACTATTTCAATGACTTGATTTCCTCCTCTTTTTTCCGAAAATCAGGTGCTAATTTTGTAATACCTGATTTGTTTACCGAATTAGCCGAGTTAGAGGCAGGAGAGTTTTGCTTCAGGTTGGAGGATAGTCAGGATCAGGAACCATGTTGCATTTCTGAAAAACTTCGGCATTTGTCGTACACCAGAAGCAAAGTTGTTTCATCAGAAAAATTCGGGCCTATTCTTGGAGCCAGGCGCTTGAGGACTTTTCTTCCAGCTAATTCAGCCTCAGATGATAAGATACATGAACTGAACAGTGATGTCCTGCAGGATTTGTTGGCGAGATTCCCACGTTTGCGAACGCTGTCATTGGCCTTCTACAAAATCACTAAACTTCCATATTCATTGGGCAAGCTGAAACACCTACGTTACCTTGACGTCTCGTACACACCCCTAAAACTTTTACCTGAATCAGTGTGTTCTGTGTACAACTTGCAAACACTGAATCTAACCTGTTGTTCTTCACTCTATAAATTGCCTGAAGGCACGGAAGAGCTTATTAACTTGCGGCATCTTCTTATCGAGGGAACTGACGTGCAAAAGATGCCCTTAGGGATGAGCAGATTAACAAATCTTCAGACTTTGTCTAACTTTATCGTGGGTAAAGGCGGTTCTAGTATTAATGAATTGTCAAAGCTTCTTGATCTTCATGGACAGCTTTGCATTTCAGGATTGGAGAATATGGATCGTTACGAAGGCAAGTTAAGTGGTATATTGACAGGAATGACATATCTTGATGAGCTCAAGTTGGAGTGGAGCAACAAAAGATATGATCCAGAAGAAGACAGGGATGTACTTGAAATTCTGAGGCCTCCAAAAGATTTGAAATGTCTTGTTATTGAATCTTATGGTGGCGAACAACTTCCGAAATGGCTACAGAACTCTTCACTTTCAGAATTAGTGTTCCTGCGTCTCAGCAACTGCACAAATTTGAGGGGTACATTATCCAATTGCCCTCCTTCTTTAAGCAGACTGGAGATTGCTGCATGTCCAAAACTTGTTGATGGGTTTTTTCTTCCTTCAATCCCAGATACTTGTGTTGTCTCTATAGATGGCAAGCTAGTAGAACCGGCTCATAGATATGGAGATGCCTCACTAATCTCCTCTTACGAAGAGGATTATATCCTTGAACATGATGTTGCTATCGACTATCAATCCCCGCATCAATTGACAAAAACCATAGAAATTTCAAATCAGGCATCTGATGAAGGCACCTCTAGCAATTCAAATCCGTTAGTTCCCCAGCCTGAAGTTGCTTCTCATCAAACTACAGATGGTGCTTCAGGATCTCAGTCTTCGTATCAAATGACAAGAACCATAGACAATGCATGTCAAGATTGCAATCAACCCCCTCCAGGTAATTCAAATCTATAAGTTGCTTAGCTTGAAATTACTTCTTGGTATAACACTGCATTTGTTCCATGTTGATTCAGAATCTGAGTCGCCTCATCCAACAACAACAGCAACCACAGGAACTGCACGTGGAGTTGGTGATCAGGTCACCCCTGGTGGTTCAAGGCTTTCAGCCCCTCCACTGGATGATGTTTCTCATCAAAACGCTGCAGTTAGTATTCTGCAAGATGTTGCTTCAGAATCTTACTCGCTTCATCAACCTGGTGATCAAGCTACCTCTAGTAGTTCAAAACTTCCAGCCTCTCCACTTGAAGTTGCTGGTTTATATAAAACCAATGTGAGTAAAGTTGCTTTAGAATCGGAATCACCTCATCGAACGATAAGTTCCACAGACGTTGCAGATTATTCTTGCCAACAAGCCGACCTGAGTGATTCTAAACTCCCAATTGCTCTGCTAGAAGTTGCTTCGAAATCTGATTCATCTCATCAAATGACAAGAACTGCAGAAGTTGCACATCAAGCTGTTTATCAAGCGACCCCAACACCTTCAGTGCCTCAACTTGAAGTTGCTTCTCTTGTAACCACTGTGGAGACTACTACGCACCACATTGTTTCAGTATCCGAATCACCTCATCAAATGACAGAAATCGTAAACATTACGAATCAAACCTGTGATCAATTCAATCCTAAAAGTTCAGAAGATGTTCGTTCGGAGAAATCATCAACTGAAGAAGACGATAACATTCAATATGAGTACTCTTCTTATGAGACAATGATAGTTTCAGATGCTGCACAATTGGAAGAATTGCCAACAGGCTTGCAAAGCCTCCGGATCGAACGATGGGAAAACTTGGAAAGCTTGACAGAACAGATTTTCAACAACAGCCCTTTTCTTCAACGCTTATATATCATTGATTGTGACTCTCTTAAGTCCATTCCTACCAGCTGCCATCTTCCAGCCTTAAAGACACTACACATCCGAAATTGCAGAAATTTGAAGTTATATTTACCTGCAGAAATGATGGACCAATTCCCACTCTTAGAGCATTTATGTATAGAGAATAATCGTTCTCTCGAATTTTTTCCCTTAAATCTCTTCCCAAAGCTTAGAATTCTCTCTCTTTCGAACTGCATTTATCTTAAGTCCCTTCAAATTGAGGAAAAAAAGGATCTTACTTCACTTGAAGCCTTGGAGATCAGGGATTGTCCTAATCTAGATGCGCAAAAATCTTTTCCACAAGGACTACCTTCTGCCTCCAAGCTGATCTCAATCTTCTTCTCTGAATGCAAAAGTCTTAAATCGCTACCGATAAAACTGCGCGAGCTACAATCTCTTCGGTCATTATTTATAACTAAATGTCCAGAACTTGAATCACTTTCAGCAGATGGTTTTCCTGATAGCTTAAACTTACTCTGCATAACTTTTTGTCCGAAAATAATTATCAAAGAAGATTGGGGACTAGCTGAGGTTAAAGGTTTGAAACATTTTGAGATAGATGGTGTAAATGGAGACATTGTTTCATTCCCAAAAGAAGGACTGCTTCCTGACAGTCTTGCTTCTCTCCGCATTAGCAGGATGATGAAGCTCCACACTCTCGACGAAAATGGGCTTCAGAAACTCAATTCTCTTGAAAAGTTGGAAATAAACAGCTGTAAAAAGCTCCGATCCTTGCCGATGAAGTTGCCACCCTCTTTGTCTACTCTAAGCATTAAGGACTGCCCTCTTCTAAAAGCCAAACTTCAGAATAAGAGTAGAGCAGATTGGTCAAGAATTGCTCATATTCCCAATATATATATTGCTGATAAGGAATCTCATTAAATGTATATGCTTGCGGGAATTTTCGTTATATATAGACATCTCTTCTCTATTCATTTCTTCTCCATCTGGTCCATCTTTTCACTGCTGACACTTAAATTGTTAGTATATATGCTTAAATTCTGTATGGTTTCTGGGATTTTTTTTGTTACATAACATGATGGTTTGAAAATGTAATTATCACAACAATTACTTGATGCCTACTTGCATCATACCAGGTAAAAATTCAGAGCTGCATTGAGAAAACATATATTAATAAAGATTAAGGTCTCGTGTGCCCGAAGTTTATTTTTATTATACATACAGAGTCCCGAGATCAAACGTAGAGGGTACCGGTTGAATTTTACAATTGTATATAATCTATAATTCACAAATTGTAGTTAAACCATGTCCCCATGGTCCAGTTTAAGGTTCAACAGGCCCTTCAACTGTGAACCGATGGTTCACAGCTCGGAGTCTAACCGAACAATTGCTATGTGTATGATATTCATTATTCATATATAACCACTTCTTGTCTATGCTCCATGCTATAATAGAATATCAGCAGTCTTTGAGCTGTTTCACCGTCTATGCATACAATAGAATATCAGCAACATGGAATCAATCTAGTCCATAGTTATTCTGGAGTTTTGCTTTGAGTGTGGGACAATCATTGATATTTAAGGAAGAAGGCAACTCCTTTGGCAAAGAAGGGAGGCTTTTGCATGAGTTGATTCCCAAATTTTCTAGGCTGGTGAGTTGCAGAAGCCCCTTCTCTTTCAGATATTGAAGACCCGGAAGCTGCGTGATGCGTAAGTGAGATTGGTAGGTAGCAGTCCCTCCTCTGGAAATGATTCCATGCCTTCACATCCACCTTCAATCTCAAAATGTGTCAAAGCATCAAGGCTTTGTAGATTCAAATCTTGAGTAATTCTGATTTTGATGCAAGATTGTTAGCTTTCAGATGATAACATTTCAATTCAAATTAACATTAAATATTAAAACTGATTTCTTCCTCTCTAAATTACTGCTACTGTCCTTAATGTCTCTGCAGCAACATTTGAATTTCAAACCAAAGTTCAATCTCCTCCTTAGAACTTTGGATCAAAACTTTAAGTTTAGCCTCCCAATCTGAATATCAGATTCACTCAACAGAAGACAAAGCAAGAGAACTGACTTGGCTTCCTCATCTGCCAATTCATTGTAGCTTAAAGCCAATAGTTTCTCTGGCAAATCTTTTTCTGCAATCCTATTCATCTGCTCCACCTTAGCCTTTCAAGCACTCCAGGCTTGTTTCGCAAATCCATAGCAACTCTGATAATTAGACGGGGCAAACCTCCACATATTCTGGCAATATCAGTTGCAAATCCTATTTATTTATCTTAGAAAAAAAAATTATGGCCTTTTTTGTAAGGTATATATTTTCTAGAGCTTTGTGTAATTTATGAAAAATTTGTATTTATTTCTGAAGAAAATTATGCTCTTTTCAAGGTTGGCAGAAAATTATGCTCGAACAAGTATCCGTTGAGTACTTTCCAATCCTGTACAAATATGAGAGACACCGTTTATAACAGATGCCTCTCTCCTTCAGATTTCTCATCCTCTCTCTTTTAACAGACACCGTTTCTTTATACTATCTAGAGAGATCTTCTTCTTCGTCCATCCTCTTCTTCATTCTTCGTCTTCTTCGTACATCTTCTTCTTCGTTATTCCTCTCGTTCACGCCTTCTCACATCTCTATTCATGACCAACTGACAACAAAGATCTGAAGAACTGAAGAAAGAGATCAAAACTTAAGATTTATTCTTGATTTGAGATTTTAGTCACAGCCGCAACAAAGAATGGTGGTTTCTTTTATTGTTATTGGAGCAGGAGCAAAGTTCAGCAATTGTGACACAGAAATGAAGACCTGAGGAACTGAGAACGAAGGAAGAACAGACTGAACAGTGCATGCGGTAAAGGAAGAGGGAACCGGCACCGTTTATATAAGAAAGAAATGTTGCTGTTTGTATAAGAAAGAAACGATGCCGTTCGAGTTGATGAGACTAAATGCTTATGCAGCTGATTGTGTTAACAGAAACGAATCCATTTCTATCAATGGAAGAAGACTGGATGATTACAGAAACGATGTCGTTCAACTGAAACGTGAGGAGCACGTGTTTTTCTTCTTCACTCTTCTTCCTCTTCATTCCTAGTTCTTCTTAAGTTTGTTACAGAAATATCCAGCTCAGTATAACTGAATGTGTGTGAGCTTAACAAACTTTATTAATCATATTGTAATTAGTTTTTCAATTCCGGTTAGCTTTTAGATTGTATGTAGAAGTAGTATGTTGTCATCAACTGTACTCTGTTAAGCTCTGTTTTTTATTCATTTTTCTTTCTCTGTAATTTTCTGGAAGTTGATCAATCTCTGTTTGGTGGTGGATTTGTATGATTATAGTGTTGTTCTGTAATTTCTGGTGGAGAGAGAGAGAGCTTATATGGCGGCTAGGATTTTAAAGATAGAGAGAGAATCGTATGGGAGGATTATGATACATGTAGAAGAGTCTTCCAAGGAGGCTCCCATGGTGAATCTGAGAGAGCAATAAAAGCATCCACAATGACCATCTATTCACTGACCGCCACAATCCAGATTCCGAGCTTATAATAATGGAAATTCAAATTTTTAGGACAATGGCATACAATTAGAGATGGCCAGAAGTCAGTTCAAGCCATTGGATTGAAATGTCTCGAACCAGAACCAACCCTCCAAAAAATCAAACCCCCATGAACTGGAATTGAACCGAGCCCTTAAGGCTACTTCAATGTTCCATATTTTGGCAATGGGTCTTCTTCTTCTTCTTCTTGTTCTTGGGAATTGGTGACAACCTCCATTAATTCTGATTCAAATAAGCCATCTGTTGGTACTATTTGTGAATTTGACTTTTCCTTCATTTCCTTGCTTTGACCCCAAAGTACCATATATAATCCACATATTATTAGTATTGCTCCCAATATACTGTTCCATTTTCAAATTAGCCCAATATTAATTTCTTTTAATAAAAATAATAATAAGGAAAAATTATAAAATTGTCCTTAAAATTTATCAAAATACATCATTTTATCCCTCTAGTTTTAAAATTAGACTTTTTTATCCTTGTATGTTAGACTAATTTATCTTTTTGTCATAATAATAATAATAATAATAATAATAATAATAATAATAATAATAATAATAATAATAATAATAATAATAATAATAATAATAAAATAGATATAATTACCTTCCAAGGTGGAGCTTTTCTTGTAATATAAAAGAACCCACAAGCGCAACTAGCACAAGTGCAAGTGGCCCAAAACTACTTACAAATACTGGCCCTCTTATGCTCACACACCATACTATAGTCGCCACAACCACTCCAGATATCACAATTCCCTTTTTTTTTTTAAAAAAAAAAAAAGAAAAAAAAAAACCCATTAAGTAATTATATGTATATATGCATAAAATTAAAATATATATATATATATATATATATATATTTATACCACGTACGCTACAGTGAGTAGTCGAATATTCCATTCCAATTTCCACTGACTCCAATTTCTCTCCATGCAGAGTGATAAAGTAACACACTGAATCGAACCCATTATATTTACGAGTGCTGTACTTGAATAATAACATGGGTATATCTTACTCATTTTAGTCTGCGTAAAAGAAAAATTAAGAGAAAAAATTGTTTACAATAAGTATATAATAAGTATATAAGAGAAACTTTTGTTTACAATAAGTATATAATAAGTATATAAGAGAAAAAAAGTTTACAATAAGTATATAATAAGTATATAAGGGTATTTGAATAGAAAAGATTTTATTTTCTCTCAATAAAATAGAAGATATAATTAAGAAAAACCTGAATTATCAACCAAATAGCATAAGCAAAGCAACTAGCAAAAGCCAAAGAAGATCCCAAAATTGCCCTCTTGCCATTGTTATGATCTAGAGGTTGATGATTGTGTTTTAAAAGATTAACATTTGATGTCCAAATGTTAATTTCTAGACCTTTGTAGAAAGTAAGGATCATTGCCCCTCCTATTCCTACTAATATTCCAACCACTTTTGCTCTTCCTATTGATGTCCTTATTTCCAATTTCTCTAACCTGAAAAACAAAATTAATTTAAATTCAATTTTTAAGGTTTAATTCCTGTCTAAAATGGCAATGTAAGAAGAATTGATTTTCAAGTAATGGAAATCGAGCTACATTGGAGTTCGGTAGATGTGATTATATCCGATTAAAATCTGAATTAGTCGGCATAAATTCATGTATAGGGCTGTAAATGAACCAAACAGTTCGAGATTCATTCGATTTTCGATTCGGATTCGAAATTTACGAACTGAAATATATATATATATATATATATATATATATATATATATATATATATATATATATATTTTGAGAGTGTTTGAAAAACAGTTCATCGGTTTAACGAACTATAATTCGAATATTTGAATCGAATACTCGAATAATAATCGAACTATTCGCGAATATTCTCAAATAGTTGTCGAATTGAATTCGAACTTTTAATTGATGTTCGAGTCGAATACGAATCCAAATTTGAACACTACGAATACCTAAACGAACTCGAACCGAACCTATTACTTTTCGGTTCGATTCGATTCATTAAGAAAAAAAAGAAGAAGAATTATTGATTTACATACTTAAAAAAGACTGCTAGGATCATTGTAATTGCAGGAATGAGATTGGCCATAGCAGCAACAAATGTAGCAGAAGTTAAGGCCAATCCTTCTATATACAAGTTTTGGGCTACCAATACCCTATAAAAAATCAAATCAAAATTTTATTAGAATTTTAGAATATTTAATATAAGCCCAAAATTATTGAAAAATATTAACATTTACACATCTACGCGTAAGAATTTTTCCGTACACCTTACTTGAAAAATTCGCAAAAAAATTTACGCGTAAGAATTTTTCTGTACACCTTACCCGAAAAATCCGCAAAGAAATGCTTGAAAGAGTACTATCCAAGTGAGTTTTGGCCTGCTCTTCCTATGGATTCACTAACCCAAAAGCTTCTATAAATTACTAGTAAATATAAATAATTAAATTACACAAAAATTATCTAAAAAAGTTAGAAAATTAACCTTTCAAAAATGAGAGCAAGAGGAAGAATGAAGGCTGTGGCAAATATAGAGCGATAAGCAAGAAGAATTCTCAAATTCATACCATCATTTGCAGCCAATTTGAATAATATATTCATCCCTGCAACTCCAAATTGAATCATAATCATAATTATCATGGGTTTTAGCGCTTCTAAACCTTTAAAATTAAGCATCATTTTCCTCAATTTTTAAACAAAAAAAACCCTAAAATATACAAAATTCCCAAATATAATTAACTAAAAAATGAAATTGATATTTAAAATAGCTAAAAAAAAAAGAAAATAGATAAAATTACAAAAAGGGTTTTTTTTTTTTTTTTTTGATTATTTCTTGCTTTGCATGTTAATTTCTAATGCAACAATAGGCAATATCAATGTATATATACTGCTAAAAAGGTTCAATTAATTAATATATAATTATTTAATTAGCTGTATTATTAATTAATTTGGAATCAACTCTCTAAAAATTAAGGAAATATATATTAATTTGTGATTAAGATTGCACATGTAATTGACTAGCTAGACAGCAGATATGAACTCAGACATGTTTTTACACTGTTTATA
>CANUEY010570763.1:0-69278 GCA_948099555.1 Croton setiger
TAATATTTAAGTGTTTTGTGGGACAAATAATGAATTTCCCGTTCCGGGGACCATTTTGCAAATTTTACAAAATTGAGGGGTCAAATCGCAAATTTCCAATTCCTACCCTTTTGATGTTATTTTGTCTATTTAAGTGTTTATTTGAATGATTTGACTTATTTATGAATGTGGATGTTTGATTTTCATGTTTGGTGCCTTTTTGTAATTATCTTAATTTTGTGGATTAATTCGTAACTTTCCTTTAAATATTTTAAATTGCTAATTTTGGGCACCAGGATTTAATTTGGGGGATTAAATTGGGTAGAATGTAATTCGTAGGAAACCGTCTGTAATTATTTTCTCCAGAAATCGGAGAAAGAATATTTTTAGATTTAAGGGGTGTTTAAATTCCGTAATTTATTTTCCGCAATTTACCGCTTTCTATAATGTGTTTGTCGCAAATGATTTTTATCACCGTTTAGGAACATCGGTAGCGGTTTTTTCTAAAATAAAATCAAGTCTTAACTTTTAAAATGGAAAACATTTTTCGGAGGCCGGTAAAACCGGGCGTTAATCGAAATTGTAATTTCGGCAAACGTGCCCTACCCGCTTACCCAAAATTCTTTGGTTCAAGACCTGCCTTATCTAAAACGGAGTCAAAACGAATTTTTGGTTTTGTAAAAACCGGTTTCCGAAATGGGTGGCGACTCGAAATAAAATTTTAAGACCGACTAGTTCGGCACTGCATCCACAAAATGCTTTCATCGCCTACCTTTTTCAAAACAAAAATATTTACTTCCCTTTTCCTTTCCAAAACCGAATTTGGGAATGGGGAAACGGCCTAAAACCGGAGGGCCGTCTACAGTTGCTGTTCTAAGTAATGATTCAAAACTGTTTGTTATCAAAAATCTGTTGCAAAATTCTGTTTGTTGGTATATATGACAGTATATATAGACTACATATACTGATATATATACCACAAAAATAACACATATGAATCGTATATACTATTATATATACTCCAGACAAATCATAGCATATGACCTGATATTGTTGGATTTTGCGTTGTTGTTCTAAGCAATGATTCAAAACTGATTGCAATCAAAATCAGTTGCAAAATTCTATTTGTTAGTATATATGACAGTATATATAGACTATATATACTGATATATATACCACAAAAATCGCACTTAACCTAGTATATATGAATCATATATACTATTGTATATACTCCACACAAATCATAGCATATGACCTTCACAAATAGACATACATTATTCATACATAATTTTTGTAACAGTATATATGATCTATATATACGGTCATATATATTCTTCAATTGTTGGTATATATGATAATATATATGAATAAATAGCATATTATCCAGTATATATGAAATCATATATACTATTATATATACTCCACAAGTTATAGTACATACTCGAGTATATATAGTCTATATATACTAGTATATATACCCGAGTATATATAGTCTATATATATACTTGTATATATACCCCGAGTATATATAGTCTATATATACTTGTATATATACCCTGAATATATATAGTTTATATATACTTATATATATACCCCGAGTATATATATTCTATATATACTTGTATATATACTAGGGATAATTTGGATTTTTGATAAAAAATACGCTATTTTTTTAATTTTTAAAAATATGTGTTAATCTCTTAATTTTACTATAAAATTTGTGCTATTTCTCTAAAACTCCTTAAAATAACAACCAAAATTATAAATTTCTCTGACATAATATAAACACACATGATAAACATGCATAAATAATTCATAAATAATTTATAAACAATTTGAATATGCTGAAAAAATAAATGAGACTAAAAATTATTTTAAAACTTGCTTCCAAAAAAGTAAAATTAGTACGAGTCAAATATTAAAATCAATAGACAATCCTCTCTTTAAGCAAGTATTAATAGTAATAATAAGTAATTTGGTAGTAGCCCGCAAGAAACCTTAAAGAGTGAAAAACTTTGTTACGCTTACATAATTAATATTTTTGTTTGTTATCAATATTTAAAAGTGTAAATTATGATTCAGTCCATATATTTTGTTCACATTAGATTTTTTTTTCTATTTTTAATATTATATTTTTGAGTCTCTATATTTTATAATTCTTAAACACTTTAGTTAATTTATATATAAAAAAAAAATCTCATTAAAGTACCATATTAAAATTTACTATATACCATATTTTATATTTTTATAGAGACCAAAATTGAAATGTTCAAACCCGAAATCCAACTTTCATTCTGGCGATAAATGAAACAAATGAATATAACAAATCGAAACTCTTGATACGAGAGTTTATAGTATGTACTTATTTTCAACATCCGATTACTGGAATATCTCCAAAAATATTATGAAAATTTGTATTTAAAGAGCAAAAATATTGCCGAAACTTTGACTATCGAGTGCAGAGTGTTTCGGCGACCGATTGAAGCACGGTTGGTGGCATTAGATTTGTCTCGAATTTAACTTTTCAACGGTTTGGCGTGTAATTATCAGAGTTCGGAAGTGGCAATAACGGCTGATCAAAGTTTCTGATTTTAGGGACAAAAATCCGACAGAAACTTTGATTGCAAAAAGCTAGATGGTTGGTGAGCTAAACACTTATCGTTGATAAGATCAATACTCAATGTATTTCCGGTCTATCTTATACAATGTATGTTGCTGCCCAAAACACTTTGAATGGAGTTACGTCGTGGTGTTTTATGGCATAGATGCTTAGAGGGGAGTAGTGCACCGACATAAAAGAAAGGTGGATTGGGGATTAGAAGTTATAATTGTATGATGAAATCTCTCGTTGGTAAAATGTGTTGGCGAGCTTTTACAGATGCTTTGGGCACGTCGGTTGAGAAACAAAGGGTAAGTAGGGTGTAGGTTGTCCATGGTGGGCTTTTGAAAGATGTTGGAGATGGTAGTGATATATGATAATTGGTGGTCGTGTCCCTGTGAATATACATAATATTTATCTCTACAAATAATATTTGTCACATTAAATAACTATTTGCAAATGATATAATAATTCTAATTAAAAATGAAAATGACTAATTAAGTATCTAAATTAATATTATATTTATTTTTTGTTACAAACACTCCAACATATTTAAATTCAATGCAGAACTAATTTTTTTTTTTTTCTTTTTAGAGTAGCATTTATGTTTAGTTAGTTTAGACTTAAAACTAAACTACTCCACTCTTCTTAATTTAACTGCCTTCAAACTCTTTAAACATGACACTTTAATTATTTCCTTTGATTCATTTTCTTCTCTATTATGGCTAATCACTTTCTTGCAAGCACAGGTTTTATTTTCTTTTTATTATTTTTGTTCCAATTTGAATATTTTGTCAATTTCTTTTCATAAATAATATAGTTCAAATTTAGTATTTTTCAGATGAGTAAAAATTATTTTCTCTCATTTCGGTTTCATTATTTTATTAATATATTTTTTAAGAGCAAAGAAGGATATTATATATTTATCTTTTGTTTTTTTTCTTGCAGGAAAACATACAAGAGGGAAAATACATTAGCTCCTATTCCCAAGAACTCAATGGTGAAGCAAATGTTGGGCGAATGGATTAGCTTCTATTCCCAAACCTAATTTCTTGTAGTGTTGGAAGACTGAGAATTATGGTATTAAATCTTGTTATGATGGTATGTGGAGAAATCCATTGTAGGAGGAAGAGGTTGGAGAGAATTTAGAATTTAAATTTTTTTATGGGAGAGTTATGTGTAATGCTAACCGAAAGATGTGAGGATTTGTTTGGCTTGTGAAAAACTTATATGGTGGATACAAGAGATGGTCTAGAATTCTAGCAATGTTTTCTAAATTGCAGGTGGCAGGAGTTCCTTTTTTTGTGTTTTTACCAGCCGCTGAACTTCAGTAAGTAGGGTGTTACTTCTAAAGGTTGCAACATAAAATTCACTGACCGTCAGTGGGATGGATAGTTATCAACACTAACCATGGGAACCCTCATTCGTGATGAAAATGGCAGTTGGCTAGGCGGTTTTTTGAAATATATTCTAGATTGTCTACGGCCTAGGATGATGGATGCAGAAGAGTGATTTTACAATTGATGCAGTTCAAGGTAGTAAGACGGGATCGTTTCAATTCAGAAACTTGGTAGCAAATTGTGTTTCTGTGCTTGATTGACAATGGCAAGTAAAATTGAAGAATATTTTACAAACAAGAGCAGATTGTTTAACAAATGAAGTAGTGGCTTGACGAGTACATTATCCTAGTCCCTTGGTAAACCCTTATTTGGATGCAAATTGTGTTGCTGCCTACTGGCTTAGGGATATTTTATAATGGTGAAATCCCTTCTCTATATTAAAAAATAAATAAATTATAGAGACTAGCAAACTTTAACATTTCTAACAAAAAAATATACTACTTTTTATTTATTTTACATAATAACAATAACCATAAACAACGATGCTCCATCATCGGAAGGCCAAACAACCAGCGATCAAAACACAACTACCAAATCAAAGTCTAGAAGCCGGTCACTCTATGAACACCAACGACAACCCCAACCGCTGTCTAGAACAGCGGGAATCTTCATTTCAAAAATTCCATTTTTAAATTTTCGGAGTAATTTTCAAGGAATTTCGGTGATCATTTCAAATATCTAAATGCACCATTGGATTCTTTTTCAAGAAATTCAATTTGATATAATAGTTGGTCCGATCAATGGCCAAGGAGAGAGAAGCATATTGTATTTTACTTTTTTTGACCGCATACGGCAGAATCACAAAAAAGTAAGATCATATTTGGAGTTTATGAGTTGAGAGCTTTCCGATGACATATCATTTTGTTAAGTTTCATCACCATTACATTTTTCAGTGATCAATGACGGCTAAGTTCTACATGAAGAAGATGAGAATGTCATATGACTACTTAAGGTTTATGTTACTTTTTATTGAATTGTTTATCTTTACTAAATTATATTAAAATTTATTAAATTGTATTGACGTTTATTGAATTGTATTTTCATTTGCTGAACTGTATTTACTTTTAAAGAATCATTAAGCATCAATAAAAATCAATAATAATTTTTGTGTTTTAGTGTAATTCTTTCATTTTGTTTATACATTTATTGGATTAATAAGAATTATTAAAATTAAATAAGAATAAGTAGCATTAAGAATCAATATCATTGAAAATCAATAAAAATGAGTAATGATCTTTTAGCATGATTTTTTGAGCTTTTTATCCATTTTTTAGATTCAGGAAGTGTTAATAAAAATTAATAAAAGTCAATAAGTGTCAATAAAAATTAATAATGATTATATTCTTTACATTTAATATGAATATGTAAGAATTAGTAATTATTCAACGTTTATTTATTGTTATTGAATTTTTATTATTAAGTATTTTTAATGTTTATTGAAATTTAGCAAACTCTGTCAACTTCATATTCTCCATCAGGTTGAAATCTTAATCGCCATAAATGACTTGAATTTTCAACGGTTATGAAACTTAACAAATTATATATCATTGGAAAACTCTCAACCCACAAATTATCATTAAGAATCAACAATTTTTCAACGGTGATAGAACCTAACAAATTATATATCATTGGAAAACTTTCAACTCCTAGATTATCATTAAGAATCAATCAGAATAAGTAATGATTTTTTATCTAGTTGCGATTTTCTTTATTGAATTGTATTGAAGTTTATTAAATTGTATTAACATTTACTGTATTGTAGAAATTATTGCTTAGTACTAATTTCTATTTATTCTACTAATTGCTAATGATTTTATTCATTATAGTGACTTGTATGCATTTGTTGAATTATATTTTTAAAATTTAATAAGAGTCAATAAGAATCAGTAATGATTATATTCTTTAGACACAATATGAATATGCAGAATTAATAACATTCAATAAAAATTAGTCATTCTTCAATGTAATTGTTATTAAACTTTATTAAATTTTTATTGTTGAGTATTATTGAAATTTAGCAATTTTTATCATCTTCATCTTCTTCATTGGTTTGAAATTCTAGCTGCCAATAACTTGAATTTTTCAATGCTAATGAAACCAAACAAACGACATATCATTGGAAAACTCTCGATCCGTAGAGATTCTGGATATGACCTCAAATAGGAGGTCATCGCCGTATTTGGCTAATCTACCAAAAATAATAGATGATGGGTAACTTTTTTTTTTTCCGGCCATTAAACGGTAGCACGTTAGGTACCAAAATGTTTAGCATCGCTTGGACTTTTGTTTGATGGCCTTATATCGGAAATTTTCATCGCCAGAAAATGGTGAGAAGTGGCCTGAAAAGATTTTGGAATTTTGAATGTCATGTTTTTCTTTCCTGCAAATCTATAATACTGTTTTCTTTATTTTTTTAATAAAATCATATTTGAAGGGTAGTTTGGGCATTTTTTATTATTATTATTTTTTTTTGTTGGCTTAATATATTATTTAACCAATTTTAATAGTTTTGTGCTATTTTATAAAATAGCAAAATGAATTTGTCATAGCTAATTGTCCCCAAAAAAAATTAAAAAATTATTCTATTCTTCGTCAAGAATATGAGTAGCTAAGAAAATTGTAGAATATTGAAATATCACAACTAGATGTAATCTAGAGAGACCAACGGGAAAGTTTTTGTCTAATCACTTTGACTCTACTAACGACAGAAGGTACGATAAGTAATTTAATAAAAAATATATAATATGTACATTTATTAAATGAAATTAATAAGTATAAATAAATTATTTTTAAAAAATTATATATTTTTTACTTAATTAGTATTTTTTTAGAGAAAAAAAATTAAATCTTAGATAGAGTGCTCAGAATTATGTTAAATATTCAAATCATATGATGAATGTATCACTGTAATCAAAGTCCAAATTGATCTCGAAAATTGGTCGAGAAGAAGAACCATTTCATCTTGTTGTGAGTTCCTTAGTTTAAGCTAATCAGAGGTTTAAAAGATAGACATATCTGGTGGTGGTCCATACACAGTCTTCCATGAAAATGGGATGAGCCACTTACCATCTTCACCGCCTGACAAAGGAAACATTAGCAAAGTCAAGGGAACAAATTATATTTCATTACTGTAAATTAATGTCAAACTACGAAATATTATTTGCTGCATATTCAATGAAATTCAAATCTTTGAAGCATGTGTACGAAGGACAATACTGACCATGGGAATTATTTGGAGTCATCCCCAAGAGTTTACATGCCGCCTCAGCCAAATGAAAAGCATCGGGTATGTTATCTCCTTCCGAACAATAACATAATAAGCATGTAACTTTCAAACCTTTTGCCTGAATCAAAAAAACGAAGCATCAGTGCAATCCTTTTGATCCATCTAATATTGAACATTATGTTTAAACTGAACAGTTCTAATGCTAGTTCTTCGGCACATCATAAAATAAACAAAGGAAGAGCTCCACAAGAGAGCAAAAAAAAAAAAAAAAAAAAGAAGAGCTCCACAAGAGACCAAGGGTAAGACCCATATCAGAGGTATAGGGCTGTATATTAGCAAGCGTGCCATGCGCACTTTTCAGCTACAAGGAAGAATGTGTTTCTGACAGTAGCAGAAGCACTAGATCAGCTGGCTTTTGGCAGAAAACAATGAGGACAGCCCAGAAGCTTGTATCTCAAAAAAGGTGACTACAAACCAAACAAAATTTACAGCTAAAGTACATGAAATGTAAAATCAAATTTGAAGATTGCAAGAAATGAAAGAGGAAACAGAGTGTGTTCCTATATTTTTCATTCGAAGGTGTTTGTATAATTAGCTTTACTAAGGATACCTTCAAACAAGAAAAGAGTGCTGCAAAAGGCAAACTTGGATAGTAGTCCTCGTCATCGAGTTCATCTTCAAAAGGCAATCTGTTTTCTCCCATAGCATTTCCTTCTGCAAAAGCACTAAGATATTCCCAAGACCTCTGAGCGGGGTTATATTCCTGCAGTCTCTTCCACCCAAGTTTTTCACAGTAATCATCTGTTCCATCACTGTTGGCACTAGATAGGTAATATGTCTGCAAACCACTGAAATGATAGAACAAACGATTAACATTACAAAAATCCTGTTACGTTGCAAAACAGAGCAATCTGTTCAATGCTTGGATTCGAGGCAGGCAGGAAATTTGGCTATAATGCAAATCCATTTTTAAACTGATTATTTCTGATAAAAACTGAATATTATTTGCGCTTAAAGTTTGAGCATAATGCAACCAAAAATGCAAGTGAACAATTACATATAAAAACATAACATAACCATCAACATGCTAGCCCAGAGAACTGAACTTTTAAGTTACAGACTTAGTTGCTATTAAACCAGGTTTCAGTAATAATTAGTGATTGGACACCAGAGGACAGTAAATACTCGGGCAATTTAAAGCTTACAACTGCTAAGCACATAATGAAGAATCTCTGAGTACCTTGACATATCAATTTTTTGCCATCTGCCAAAGTCTAAGCCAGAAAGCAAAACAATGTGCTTCTTTCCACTAGCAGCAGCAAAATTAGCCATGTTCTTTGCAAATTCAAGTGTCCTGCCCTGTTTGAACAGCTTTTTATCAATCAATAGCTTCCAAAGGCAAGTGGACAGAATTGGAATTTCAAAGCATTGCAATCATGAATTCAACTTCACATGGCTGTTTAGAAATGCTTTTTCTAAAGTTGATGCAATCCACACATGAAAAACTCTGATTTGCATGTTGCGAACCAATTTTTTGAGTTTCTCTATGACTACTCTAGTTTGTTTTCAATGCAAAAGAATAAGATTCGAGGTCCTAATTGTGATACTGCATAAATTACCTTTCTTTTTCAATAAATGACTCATTTCTTTGTACTTACCAACTCTTTATAACAGTGCAAGTTAGTGTATATATGATCTAAGTCCGTGAACATGCTTGTTGTAGCACGGATTTCATTTCACATTTCGTACAAGTTTAAATTGTGCAATATAACCCTAGGTGGAGCAAAACATTGTAATAGACCACAACTGCATACAAATTTTAACATACTGCAAAGTTGATACTGCACAACATAAGCCCCTAGCATCAAAGAGAACAGAGGAAGGCATCCCAAAAACGTTTTTCCACTCAACACACATATTACACAGTGTGCAAGCTCACAATTGATACAGAAGTAAAGAAATGCTTTCAGATTATTTTACCTGAACAATAGGTGATCGTTGTTGAACGAGTGTAATTGCATTGGCAGGGGAGTCATAAGCTGCAAGAGATGAAATAAACACCCACTCAACCTTTCCAGCAATGAATACGAGCAGCAACAACCCGTAATGTTGTTAACAACATGCATATCAAAATGGCAAATAGAAGAGTTCATAACACTAAAGCAACAATGAAAAAGCAGAAAATAACAACCTTCAAGAGGTAGAGCGAGTTCACCACAAGGAATCGGCCCATAGGCATCATTACCAACACAAGGAAGAACATAGGGATCGTCCAAATATCCAATCCTCTGCGCTCTTGTTGATGAGACTAAGAGATCCAAAGCTAACTGCCCCACATTTCCAATTGATAACGCAGGCTGAAACACACACATACGTGTTAACGATTATTTGACTTAAGTAAGAGGTTTCCTTCACAGTCCACCATTTTCCAAGAAACCAAACAGAGTTAAATTGTAACAAACCCTAGCTTTAAAAACTTAGCCATTAAGCAAAAACTGCAAAAAATAGAAGAAAATAAATCACCAGAATAAGAGTGGAGCAATCTCCATGCAACTGCTTTCCTTCTTCAGTTATAAATTCCATTTTCCTGAAAGTATCATGTAAGAATCCAGTCATGTCTCATAATTGTTGAGGGGTTGGTTGGATAGCGCTAGCTTGCATATTTTTCTCCCTAGTTAAATTAAATCAATTCACAGAGGAAGATGATGAGAGGGGCCATTATGAGAAGACCTCCCTCCATGACAAATCCATCGTGTATAACCTTTTAGAAATCCATCAGAATTAAGTGTCACTACCTTTTATCATGTGTTTTAAAAATCAATTAGCACATCGAATACAAGGACACAATATCTTGTCATTATGAGATGCATTATCAAATGCAAATGAAAGAAATTCTCAAACACTAGCATGATATTCACTATTTTCCCTATGCAATTGTATCCAACTTCTATCCATTTGTGATAGAAACTTATTTATCCAACTTCTATCCCTTAACCCTTAACCTATACCCTAAACCCCAAACCAACCCCCCCCCCCCCCCCCCCAACAAAAAGAATACGATATGTCAATTTAAAATACACTTTACTACTATTTCCTTCTATGTTTCTATTAATCCATTTATTTAATAAACATTAGCATTTAATAAGGCTTCATATGAGATCAAATTAAGATTTACATATGATATATTCTAAGCAAAAACATTATTTTGTAAAGCAATTCATGAATCATTTTAGTCATTAGAATTTATCACTTAAGCATAGACTTCATACTCAAATATGAATATAATTCAAACAAAGACAAATAAAATAAGCTATATTGTCAATAATGTTTCTTGTTAAAAGCTTTAAGTTTGAATCATTTGACTATAGATGTAATTGTTGTAAACATACCTTTAAGTTTGATTCACTTGGATATAATATTCACTAATTAGAAGCTTCAAAAGTAGTCATGAAATTTAGAAAGATATTAATTATTTAAAAGATAATAATGCCCAAATGATAATTTAAATTACTAGAGGTAATTAAATTTAAAAGATGTATAGATGAGAACCTCACAATTGATGAATAATATTTAACTATGTTTATAATCATTAGCTATTCTACACAAGACAAAACATTATCATAAAGTCTATATTAGATGAAAATTTTATATTCAATTTAATCTTAGAAAATCAAGTTACTTGTTTTCAAGTTTGAACTACTGAAAAGAGAAGAATCATAAACAAAAAAATTTCAGTATTTGAATATGGATTATGGAACTATGATCTTTCATTGGTATATTATAAGAACCAATAAGAAGTGAAGAAGTAAAAATAAGTGATGAATTATAAAAATCCATTTGAAATGGAACAAGCCCCGAATTCAAATTATCTAACTTAATATGAAGTTATGAACCTACAATTTCATAAAGTTACCTTCCTTTCCCCTTTTTTTTTTTTTAATTTCTATTGTAATATATATAAAAAATATTCTTTCTTATCAACAATAAGAACATTTAATATACATGCAGATAATCAGAAAAGAAACTAAAATTCAGTGCAGATAATCACAATCACAATCAACAATAACAATATCTTATAGTCTCATTTATATGTTAAAACATACTTGCAGCTTTTACATATGCGGCTAACAAAAAGTTGAGCACTAATCTTTCTTGAACAACACAACAGTCTCACTAAAGAATAGAATACACATAAACAAAACAACCACTGCTCAAACAATGGAAGAGCAGAATATATTATACATCAAATGTTTCAGAACTGAACATACAGTAAAAGATTAATGAAAGACAGACATATATCCATGTTTGTTAATTTGCGACCAAGTGCTTGGGTTCCTGTGTGTAGGTGAAAGATGGATAGGGCTCAGAAACACGGTTCTTCCAGGTAACTTGATTGCAGAATAAAACAAGAGACTAACTTTTGAGAACATAATCTTTACAAAACTAATTCATTGTATCAACAAAACTGAAACAAATATGAATTAAATCACCCAAATCAAGTCTATATATGCTATGAACTGAAACACTTGAATCTATGTCCTTAGAAATAGTAATAGTAACATTCAGTTCAATTTCTGTAGTCACATCCATTTCATTCAATTTATCTAAAGAAATCGTTATTGAGGATTAAAATGCAGTCAGAGCCTAAAAATTAGCAAACAAAATAGTAATTTTCATATGCATAACAATCCTCTGTGTGAAGCTTTTTCTGGTATATCATACATTTATTATGCTAATTGTTCCATCTTTCTTTAATAAGAATTTGCAACCAGGAAAAGCTTAAACTAACTGCAATTTTGATATACTATTTGTTCTTTGAAAACAGCTCCTAACCTAACTGTAATTTTGATGAACTGTAAATTGCTCAGTTAAACAACCAAATAGAGAAAATTTTATGGGCGACAAAATACTTACCTGATAACAGCGATTGTCGATTGGTAATGCGGTGGAGTGCAGCGATCGAGACAGAAGGCAGTGAGACCAGTCAACGTAGAGGAATGATCGGTTTCCGATCGGTGAAGAGGAGGAGAACAAGGGTAGGCAGTGTTTCTGTTCGGATGATGGTGCGATTGAGCAAATGGCGGGGCAAAAGGGTAGTTCTGTGATGGTTAACAGCGGGGCGGGGAGCTTTTACTGGAGCAATTCGGTCCAAGGAGAGGCAGTGGCTGGCGTAGCAAGAAATGTAGGCCGACCGGTAGGGAAGCTGTGGTAGATGTGGCCACGGGCCGGGCCACGGTTCAAGGGGTGGAACCGGAACCGGTAGTTCGCGGTTAACCGCCGGTTCGGTGGCGGGCCCGTTAACCGGCGGTTTAGGAGGTGAAACCGGTTGTTCAAGTCCGGTTAGCCGGCGGTTCAAGTCCGGTTAACTGGTAGTTCAAGGCCGGTTTACGGTTCCGGTTCTAAAATTTCTTGAACCTGAACCGGCCCGTCCTCCGGCCGATTTAGGTTATGGTTCCAGCGGGTATGGTTTTTCAACGAGCCGAGCTGGTTCAGTAACGGGCCGGTTCAAGTGGGCCAGCCGGGCCGAATCGGCTCATGTCCACGTCTAAGCTGTGGGTTGTGTCTATACAATTGGAAAAGAAAAAAAAAATTAGAATTTCAGTTGTTGAATTTGTGTTTCGTAAAAAAAAATTGTTGAATTTGTGCTCATTTTCTTTTTTTTTTACTGTTGTACTTTTAAAGTTTGCGTTATAGTTGCTGAACTTTTCGAAAAGTAACAATTTCAGTGGTTGCAGAAAATTTTTCCGGCCAAGCACATCTCGTCGGTACCACATCAGTAGATCTTCACACTGTGGAGCAGATGGGAGACAAATAATGAAATCAAGGATTAAAAATTTTTGTAGAAAGACCAAGATACCCTTTTAAAAATTGTAGATGAATAATTGAAATTTAATTTTTGCGAGACATCTCTTATAACAAAAGATGTTAAAAAATTGATATCAGTAATTACATCGATGTGCTTCAAGATAGAGGTAGTTATAAAATACCCTTAAAAATTACATCTGATAAATTAAGTAAAATAATATAGAGAAACTTTCAACAATCGCCTTATCTATAATTCAACTATAGACCATATGTATTGTAATAAAATTATTAAGAGATAGAATGAGTTCATCATAAGAAATAAGTGTGACCAGAATGGAAAAGGAAGACAAAATTTGCAGGGACTTAATTGATTAGATTTCATTTTATCCAGATTAAAGTGTGTGGATTTAAAGCTTGAGGAGTTAAGTGGATATAGGGTAGAATTTGAGGGATTAAAACTATCTTTTCTCGTTAACCCAACTGCCATATCACTATTCTCTCCTCTTTTCTTATCGCCGCCCACTTCTCCTCTCTTCTCCTCTCTGTTTTCTTTGGAAACAGTAGCGGTCATGGCTACTACCTTGCTGGATAGCTCGTTGCCTTCGGCGCTGGTGGTCACTTGACTACCCGCGCTATCGTATCGGCTAACCCCTTCGTTCCCTTCTTCTTATTTTTAGACCACGACTCTGGATATCCAATTATCTTGAAACATCCCTCTCTAATGTGCTTTGTGCCACCACAACACCTTAGTTGAGATTTGTCCCTACTGTCTCGCCGGGATGATGATTTGGCCGCTTTGGCTGGTTCTGACCGACCCATTAGCCCGCTGCCTATGCCTAAGGGATTCTCTCCCAGTGATGGCAGAGTCTGAGTCCCTCCATTCATGATCTCCCTCCTTACTGCCTCTCGCCTTAAGGTTGCGTAAGCGGTCTCTACAAATGGGAGGAGTCCTGTCTGAAGAGATCTCGCATGTCTACATCGTAATCTAGTCTGATTCCAGCTAGAAACTGATATAATCTGTTATTTTGTTGCAGCTTGTTGAAAGTGTTTGCATTATTTAGGGATCTCATTGGATTTGGCATTCATCAGTTTATTTATTTTCCAAACAGCTTGGAGGTGACTATAATATTTTTCCAGAGGTTGATCTCCTTGCTTCATATTTGTTGATTTCACTATCAGATCAAAGATCTACAATGAATCCGCCCCATTACTGTAAGTTAACTCAATTGCTTGCCATAAATCCCTCACTGTTGAGTAATTTATGTACTGATGCACAAGATCAGTGTTGATATTCTCTATGATCTAAGTGATTACTACTGAATCATGTTGAATCCACTGTGGGTACTGTGGATAAGTCTGAGAGGAGGCACGGGGGGAGGGGTGGCGATGATATGGTTGGCTTTCCCCTGCCCCGAATTGCTAAGCTCATTAGTTGTGACCAAATAGTATAATTCTGGTCATTGAGCTTTTTTGAGATCAACATTGGTTGATTATTGCTGCTGGTTTCTGTGTTCTTTTGATTGAGTCTGATTGAGGGTTTGTGATGAGTCTATTTTCTGATGTGTTCTAGTGGAGGAGGCAGAAACTTCTTCTGCCATTTCTTAGGTAAGTTTATGGTACATGATGAGCTAAAGATTTTAGGTTTACTGGCCTATAACTAGCTCTGATACTAGGAAGGAATTTAGAAACATAATTGTTTTCTTTTGTGCTTGATTCAATTTTGTTTAATTTACACTTATTTATAGTGTTTATACAATATCAATTACAATGAATGACAGATCAATCACAATGAATGTGATTGATCTACTGACTAATTTGTTTCCTTTCCCTGTAGATTTTGTCTTCCTTTCCCATTCTGTTCACAATAAGCTTATAAACACCATTATCGACACAAGAAAGAACCTAAGGTTCATCCAAATATCCAATCATTTGTACTCTTATTGAGAAGACTAAGATGTCCAAACCTAATTGCCCAGCATTTCCAATCAATAATGCATGGTGAATTACTCATATACATGTTAAGGACTAATTTGACTTAAAAGTGACATTTTTCCTTTACAGTCCAACATTTTCGAAGAAACCCAATATAGTTAAATTAGATTGCAACAAACCCTAAGTTTAAAAAATTAGCCAAAAAGTAAAAAATTACAAAAAAAAAATAGAAGAAAAGAAATCACCAGAATTAGAGTGGAGCAATTTGTATGTAACTAATTTTTTACTTCAACTATAAATTCAATTTTCATTAAAATAAAATTGAATTTCAAAAAATAAAATTTTTTTATTTTATACAATTTCTTAAAAAAAAACTAAAGAAAAAACAATTAAAAGCTAAAGATTGAAAAAGAAAAATAAATTAAAGAAAACTTAAAGATTATTAAGTTTGCAAAGAACTTTTGAAAGTAAATATAAGGAACGAGAGAAATATGTACGAGCAAAATTAGAATCAATGAAGAGTATTACCTTAGAATTTTCTTCTTAAAATGACGTTGCAAGTGGCAGACAAAACGACATTGCAAGCACTAGAAACAAGAGCGTGCGAGAGGACATTTTCGCTCTGATACCATAGCAGGGGAATGGTTAATAGATTTAACCTTGTAGAATTCACAATTAGTCCTTGAAGATTACAAAGTTATTTATAGTGGTACTAGAGTGCACAACTCTAGAATAAGCAGTAGCACACTATACTTCTTCCTATAGTATGTTCCTAAGAGTTTACTTCCTTATTTTACCCCCCGTTTTTTTTTTTTTAAAACAAATACTAAATTTCTTTCAAATTTCATCTTTGTAGAAAAATAATCAAAATACTTATTGTTGGCGGCCTCGAAGAATTTTCAATATATTCCTAAATATTTTTCTACAGAGATATATTCTTAAAAATAAAAGAAATTGAAAATAGTTAGTGGAGATTGAATGGGAGATGAAGGAAAAGCCAATATCTAAGTAATGAACGACCATTAAAAAGTATGACTAGCATCATATACAGTTTAAGTTTATATATTTATTTATTTATAAAAAAAAAAGAAGAAAATTTGTACAACAAAATTTAATATAATATTATTTGTTACAATTTATCAAAGATTTTAATTTGAATTTTTTACTCAAAATAATAATAATGTGAAAATTCATTATTATTGAATATTGAGAAAGTGAAAAAAAAAAAAAAAACATTCAAAATATGCCTCTCGAGGAACTTTGAAATTTGAATGAATCTTTTTATAGGTCTCCCTCTTCTTTTCAAAAACCATTAGCTATTTTTGCGGTAATAATCTTTTAAACTCCATTGTCTATTCTTTTATATATTAATAATTACATGTGTATTCATTTTTGGTATTTTCCTTAATGCGGGTTAAAATATGGATTAATCAGCACCGATCGAAAATCAGCTGGTTAAATAAAAAAAATAAAATAAAAATCCAATGAACGAACAACCAATATCATCATTCCAAGCAAAAGGCAAATAGTAAACATAAAAACAAAAGTGACAGTGCTTTGGCAAAGCACGTTCCTAGAGCTTCCCTGCCATCCATTTCCTTTCATCTTCACCATTCATGTTTCTCAAAGAATCAAGATTCTATTTTTTTTCACTTGTCTCTCTATATAAGAAGTCCTACGAACTCTTTGCTTCTCATATCAGCCCGGCTCGTAAAAACACATACACAAAAAATTATATTATGGGAGGCAACAACAATAGACAAAATAAGAAATCTTCAATTTCTTTCTCAGCTGCCTTCAATGTGTTCAAATCATGGAGAAGAACACGACGAGCAGACGATAGCTCTGACACTGTTTCAAAAGCAAAGGTTTACCCAAGTGATGAAGATGGGAAAGGTCCGTGGAGAGTTGCTGCTGATCCTCGAATTGATACCAAAACCTCTGCTTTCATTGCTCGTTTTCATGCAACTCGCATTTCTGAATCTGAACGCCAAATTTATCAGCATTCAACAACTGCCTAATTATTTCTTCTTCTTCTTCAGTTAATTCCCTTTATTTGTCCCTATACTGTACTCTTCGTTTATATGTCTATATACTGATATGTTATTATTTGTCTAATGATGTTGCAACTTGTAATTACTTAGTTTGTGATTCTTAATTATTTGAATAAAAGATTTGTAATTAATTCATTTCTTCTAAAGTCTTTGTATTTTCTTTATAATATATGACTTATCTTTTTATATATATTTTTTTATTTGGTTCACTAGCTATATGGTTTTAACAAAAGAAATATAAAAAAAAAAAAAAAATCAATTTCTAAACCTAACAGGAGACTTAAATTCAAATGTATATTTCTTTCACTTTAAATATGCTTCAATAATCTGGTAAAAAAAGATATATATGCTTCAATAACATCCTATTCTCAAAATATGGTATCAATATGGTAATTGGAATTGTGAAAATGCATTTCCATGGTAACTTATTATCTTTTAAACACATGTTTTGTAGTATCATTGTTTTGTTGCGTTGCATTTATCCCTTCTGCAACCCTCAACCTCAACAACCAACACAACAACGGCCATTTCGGGTAGCATTACACCCTCAACACAGAACTAATCAATTTTTTTCTATGAAAAATTTGGTTAAGATCTGTGCTTAAAATGAAAAACTGCCACCAACTGTCATTTACAGAAGAAAATGTCTCTTTGGTGGGTTGTTTTAGGATATAGTACATAACTTCTAGGCTACAAATATGCATAAAAAAAGCTAGCTGGGAGTTTTAGGATATCAGACATAGCTTCTAGGCGGCCAATATGCATCAAAAAAGCCACCTGAATCTTCAGGTAGCTTAGAGACAATGCATGTTCATCATTTATACAACAAATTTACCATTTCATTCATTAAAAAAAAGTACAAATAGTTAAATCAAGCAGGTCCTAATATCAATGTGTGCATTATTTATGAAATATGGTGTTACCAAGTCAGAAATTTGTTGTGGAAGGCAATGAGATCTGCCAATGAATGCACTTGGGATTGAAGTAAATGATTTAAGTTGGCATTAAGCGCTGGCTTGAACTCAACCTTAAGCCTGTATAATTCATCACTTTCCAACCAATTCAGGATCATATTAAGTTTGGATTTTTCCAAATGATCTATCAAAATTGCCCTTTAATCCTTTTCAATTGAAATGAAAATATAATATTACAAAAGATTATTTTACATTTATAGTCCTTCACTGCACTTAAAATGTAAATATATGTTTGTGTTACCTTAATGTTTGGAAGTGGTGTTAAAAAAATCGAGTCAGAAATCTTTCATCATTATAAAAGTTGAAGTCACTTCCCTTCAAGCCCGTCAGCCTTTAGAAATTGCTTATACCCACAAATTTTGTAGCGCCTATAGTTCCAATATTATCATCAATATTAAACTCTTACTGCCCTGAACATATCCGTAACACAATTTGATTGTTTAAAAAAAATAAAATCAATGGTAAATAGATAACAAAATTTTCATAGTTATACATGTCTGCTGACTCTTGTTCGTGATAGCTAATGTGAATAATCACAATCCCATAGTCAAAAGTAATTTCTTAGAGACATTTCATCAAATACTTCTTGAGCAATTGCAAGACCAGTAGTTACTTCTTGAGCAATTGCAAGACCAGTAGTTACTTCTTGAGCAATTTCAAGACCAGCAGTTAACAAAACAAATCAAATACAAATAAAATGAACTGTAAGTAACTAAATTGCATGCAAGTAACAATTACCGATTTCTTGGCTTTGAGTGGTAGTGCCGTGGAGGCATCCTGAGATAATCAAACCGCTTCCATTGCCTAACCGCTTTCTGTTTCTCAATCGTCCACTTTAGACGAACTCCTCAACTCAATTATTACATAAGAGTATAGTTAAAATTGAATTCTCATTTGTGAAATTGTAATTGATAAGAGATGGAAAAGGAAAATGCGCTGAACTTCAATTACAACGACGTCCTTTAACACTTGAGACAGGGGTGAACAGTACTACCCACCCTTCTTTTAGTGTCTTATATATATATTATCAAAATAATAGTAATATATCATATAAGAAGTTTAAAAAATCATATAAGGATCAATCTGTGACCTATTAATTAAACGAAAACAATCCTATTAATTGATCCAGTATTTAGATTACATTATTTTTTTTTTAAATTACTATTCATAATATTATTTTAATTATTTAAAACTAATAATTATATCTTCAATAAAATTTAATTAATATTTTATTTTTGCAATATATATTAAAATAATACAATATATTGTACAGAAAAATTTACAAAATGATATTATATATAATTAATTATATTTTTAAAGATATTTTTTATACTTTAATAACAACTATGGTTGAAATTTTAACAAACTCCAATATAAATTAGCGAGAAGCTATCAACCATGAACATGCTATCTATCGGATGATATATGTAGTTAAACTAATGATATCCTTAATTTGTAAGAAATGGTATTAAATTCATATATTTTTTAGGTTGTGATATGATTATTTATCCTACATTTTAGAGAGATTGTTGGATATGAGGATTCAAATTCGATTTCAAGCAACCACATATTATCTCCAATTGAATGCATGTTATTGAATGAATCCAACTACTGTAATTACATAGCACGCATATTAGTGGCAACTTCATATTACAAAAAGAATACAAAGTTGACCAGCATATATTAGATGGATTCTTTCACACCTTTATGGCACTAAGATTGGGTTGGTTCTTTCAGCCTAGCGAAGAAAGTTTCATATATGGTGTACGGTTCTTGTGTAAAGGAAGGAAGATGCTGCTTTATAGTTTGAAAGGTAGAATAATTTTTTTCCTTCAATTCTGGAATTTCCAAGAAGAGGGGTTGTGGTTTACTCAGGACAAATTATTGTTGTTCGTGGTACCTCTCTTGTTTCCCAATCTTCACATTCCCTTCTTAAAATTCCACTTATTACTTCTTTCTTTCAATATTTAACATTAATATTAGATAAACTACAACCATGGATATAGTGTGCTTATTTTCAATTAATCAACATTTTTGCAAAAATTAATTAATCTTGGTATTTATTAGAGACCCAATAAAAATATTCTGTAAACTTTTTTTTTTTTTTAAAGCCAAAGGATGAAGTAATATTCTCTAACATTAATATTTATGACTAAAAATTATATGATAAAAAAATTACTAAAAAATTTTATATAACTTCTTAAAATTGAAGTAAAACTTTAAAAAATCCCATATCACATCTGGTGGTAGATTGTACTAGACATTAACTATTTTATGTTAAGTATTAGCTTGTTGATAATGTAATGGTTTAAAGTAAAATCTTTCAATTAATAGGACTATGTTAATGAACCAAAAGTTGGGGCACGGGCTAGTATTTCTAGATTCACTAGATTTCTCAAAAAACACAGAAACAAAAAATAAAGGAAAGTAGTCTAAAAGTTAAACATAATATGAGTCTTGCTTTGGCATTGTTGTTAGCTGTAAGCAAATATTAAGCATCTAAATTAGTAAAAAAGCTGAGCTCTTTTTAAGATCCTTTTTGCTGGGGTTCTACCATTGCCTCCTATATGTTATTTTGTGGCTCTTTGGCCTTTTCTTTAAAAAAAAAAAAAATATTCTTTCTTCATATATACTACATTTTGAATTATTTTTTTTAATGTAATTATAAGGTCAAAGTTGAGAGATTATTATTAAAATTTTTGAAATCTAAGGTGAGTAAAATGTATGTGATGCCAGCTACTGTAGCATGTATGTATGTAGCCCGTCTTAGCTGATACCTAATATAAGCATATAATATAACCAATGCTTCCCATGCAATGAAAAGGTTGATAGTAATTGTGTTACTTGGTTGGAGCACTAATTTAGTGTTAAATGGTATGGAAAAAAGTGAGCAAGCAGGAAGAAATATCCAAGAAGCTACACGGAGGCAAAGCACAAGACGGTCTGAAAAATCTGAAGACAAGGAAGAAGCCAAAAGCAAAAGTAAGCTTATTATATACTCCACCAGGTTGATACTCGAAAATACACGCATTAGTTTCCCAACAACCCTCCTTATAACGGACTCTCCGCCAAAAGACCTTTGTTTTCCCACCTCCCAACATTTTATACACATCTTGGATTAATGCCTATTTAGTCATGCCATGCTCATTTGGAACCAAAATCCATAAAAATGGGGTAATTCACCATATTTAATAACAGTTAACACCCTTAACCTACATTTATAGACAACAGTAAAAATATTTTATTCTATATTAATGAGCACACCATGTTGAGGTTAGATCGTGCTATCTACAGAGGTAGACTCCAACATAGCAATGTGAGAAGATAAAAAACTTTTACCGTGAGAGATAAGTCATACCAATAATGCTTGAAAATAGAAACCATTCTTCTTTGTATTTTCAATTAGGGTTTTAGCAAAAACACAAACACAATGCATATTAGATTGCCTTACTAGTTTTCTCATGTCTTGTACAATATGAACTGTATTAATTTTTTAAAAGCATCTAGGAATGAATTGAACATGAATTATGGTTTAGCTAATATATTATCCTGTAATAATGAACAATAAAGTATTAAAATATATTAATTAAAATGGAAATGAATGAGTCGACATGCTAACTTGATCTTAAAATTTAAGAGATTCATCATCGTTAAAAAAGGGAGAATTAGGAAAATCGTACAATTATAGTTACTAAAAAAATTGACATGAAAGCATCAAAATTAGTAAAATAGCACATTTGAAAAAAGAAAACAAAAACTCCTACAACTAGTCCTACTTAAAAAAATGATAATTTTTATAAAAAAAAATAAAAAAATAAAAATTCGGACACCTTCTTTCCAACTTTTCTGAGCCCCTTCAAAGCATTGGTGCCGCCACCTCCGGCCACCCTCTTTCCAGTGCCATTGGGTTCTGGTAGCCGTCACACGCACCGGTCAAAGTCTAGCCAACGAACATTCTTCAAAAATTGCAGAATTTTCCGATGTCATTTTCGCCGCCTTCCAACAATCTTATGACCATGATTCCGGTGTCAAACGACTTGTTTTGTCGAAATCTTTTCGACTTGGTATGGCTTGGTCGGTTTCATGGCCGTTTTCTGATGGACGATTTCTGATCAACCAGCGGTTAGATGAGAGTGGCGGCTACAGTTTCATAAGTTTTGAGAAGATAAAGGTGATGAATTGCTAAATTTCCATAGATTTCAATAAGATTCAGTAAACAAAATTCAATAAGGTTCAATAATTATCATTAACAATCAATAGCATTCTGTAAAAAAAGAAAAAGTTCAAGAATACACTAGAAAATATAAGAAAAAAATTTCAAAATCCATTTTAGAAGCGTAAATGGCATTTTTAAGCATCATGACAAGATGTTATAAATGCACAGTCTCATAACTCCTATAGATCTATGAACAATCTTTCTGAAAAGTGCTCATAATAGTCGTTCTAATACCCATAGCAAAAGTTATGGTCAAAATTGTTTCTGCTAATTAAATACAAATTGATGATGAAAAAATATTTTTGCTGATTATAATTCAATATAACTCGCTACAAATCAATACAGCTCAGTAAAACGAATAAAAATCAGTACAAATCATTAACACGAATAGAAATCAGTAGAAATTAGTATAAATCTCTACAATAAATAGAAATTAGATCAAATCAATAGAAATCGATTCAAATCAATAGAAATTAATGCAAATCATTATAAAATTAGTAAGTTTCATTACAATTCAGTAAATGTTAATATAATTTAGTAAACTTTAATACAATTTAGTATTGGTAAATACAATTCAGTAATCTTAAATACAATTTAATATCAATAAGTTTCAATATAATTTAATAAGTTTCAATACGATTCAGCAAATTTCAATACAATTCAATATATGTAAAATACAATTTAGTTAAATTCAATAAAATTCATTACAATTCAATAAAAGGAAATGCAAAAACCATAAACAACCATCATCTTCATCTTCTTCGTCGAACAAATCCTAGCCTCCGTTGGTCATCGAAAAATTGAGTGATGAAACCTAACAAATCATATGTCATTCGAAAGCTATTGACTTGTACATTCTAGATATGGCCTTACTTTTAGGTGACTCTGCCATGCGGCCGGAAAACACGATAAATAGTCGCCGGTGATCATTTTTTCCATCCAATGAATGGCCGCAAGGTTGGTACCAAAATGATCATAGTCGTCCGAGCTTTCGTCCTCTAGTCTCAAATTGGAGATACATTGTTGGAAAGCTGATGAATCATCGGATCAAAATTTTCGGATCTACAAAAATCAAAATTCCAAGATGATTATTTTCTAGACATTCTCGTAGTCAATCAACGCCACTCATCGGAGGTATAGGGCTAGTCAACTTCGCTATGAGTTGGGCTGGTGTTTGGCATTGTTGACCAATCAGTTCCGGTGGTGGATGGTGGAGAAACTATTTGTGCAATTTCCATTGATGGTGGATGATGTCTACACCTTTTGTTTGGTTTTAATTTATATTATTTTTTATTTTTTAAAATAATAGAAAAAATAAAAAATAATAAAAAGGAAAAAGATTTAAAAGCACAGAAAAGTGCTAATTCAGTTATTATGGAAACTCATGTGCTATTTTTTTGAATGAAAATTGAAAAGTATGCTATATTATATAATTTTCCATTAAAAAATAATCTGATATAAGAATATTTGTGCACAAGTGAAGTTTATTATGCCCGATCTGCTAGTCTCTCTATTAAGTGATGTATGGGTGGCCACTGATGTTGTTTCTCTCTCTTTAGAGATTTATGTACAATTAGGGTTTATTCTTTGATTGTTGTTCATGTTTTGTGGGTTTTGGCTTTGTTGGATGTATATCAGATTTTGCTTTTGTTGTAATGTTGTTTGGTATTTATGGAAAATATAATTCTTCTCATGATCATGAGATCACACATATCATTGGATTCAAAACTTAAAATGTGTGAAACCATTGTATAATTCTTTATCTTTAGTCTGTGTACAAATATTTAAGTTTGTGATCCTTTTAATTAATATAATAATCTATATTACTCAATAAACTGTGTAAATTTTCTTGCAAATAAAACTAACTTTATAACATTATTGATTAATATAGGTGCAAAACATAATCATATATCTGGAGTAAAAGCCTGAAAATATTAAATTGAATATATGATTAACATAATCTTGATTTAATCATTAAGATTTAATCATATATTTATGACAAACATTTAAGATTGAAACTAGAAAGCAATAACAATACCCATTACAAGAAATATAACACCAAACACCACAATAACAATGCACCAAATTAAAGAAAAATCACAAGAAATATAACAGAACATGCAATAATATCCTAAAGCAAATCTCCCCCACATCATAAATTATTAGACCAAAGAGAATTTTGATTGATGTTAAAAAGGCAACATCTCATTCTCATACCCAACAAATCCGGCCATTTGTTCTTGTTCATTAAGCCAATCCATCATCCGTTGTTGCTTAAACATGGCATCCATATTATTACTGCTCATCGCCTCAAAATTATTATTTTGAAGCCTCTCAAAATCTCCACCACTAGGTGGAAGAAGAGGCGGCGGCGATGGTGGTGCAACTATAGTAGCCACCACTTGGGAAATATTATTATCAACAGGTTGTTTGTTGAGTGTTTCAGAATGTTTGCTTATTCTTTTCAAAGTTTGATCAATCACCCAACCAAGATCATCCAAATCAATCATGTTTAAGGTGGCAAGGTTGACCATTCCTGCTAGTGCTTGATACATGACTTCACCCACCTCCTTTTCGCGATTCTCTTTTCGCTGTTTCTTCGAATGTTCGTTAGCTTTCGATATTCTTTGCCTTATAAAAGTTTCTTGATTCATCATTTTCTTGCTTTGCTCCATCTCGGGCATGTTCTTCATTTGAGCCACAATATTTTGGACCCCTGTAGAAGAGGGCCAAACTTCTGGTTGGGAATCATAAGGGCTATAAATGATTACACATGCATCAATCCCACAAAGAGTGCTTAGCTCACTCATCTTCTTCATTAGCCCCTTCGTCCTTTTCTTGTATGTTGCTTTTCTTGCAGAGTCGTTGCTAATGTATGCAAGTTTCACTTTCTTTCTTGTCATGGTGTTTGGTGCCAAGAAAGCAAACAAAGGCTAAGAAAATGGAAATTTTGGATACTTTACCCCTTGAAGTTATGATCTATTTATAGGGGATTAGAAAATTTTTAATGATAATTTTTTTAAATAAAAAAAAATCACATTAATAATATCAGATCGTACGGAAATTACTCGCTTGTACTCAATGCACAAAACCGTAATGTACGGATATTACTAGCATGTGCTCGGTGCATAGTAGATGTGGCCACGGGCCGGGCCGAACCGGCTCATGGCCACCTCTAGTGCATAGAATTCTCATACACCAAACCAATTAAATTTCGATATTATAATTTTATATTATTTTTATGGCCAATTTATCCTTTTTTATTCGATGAAAATACGTTAATACGCTTATTTATTTTAATTATTACCATTTTGTTAAAATATAATTGGTTTAGTAAATAAATTATTCAAACATCAGTTATAAAAAATTAATACTCAAGATTACACAATATCTAATTCTTGGTTGGCACAATATTGTGAATAAATATTTTATTTTGGATGTCACATTTTTGGAACTTTCTTTTGATTACTCCGAAATTCTAATATGGAAATATTAATGCAGTAATATAAATATATTTTAAGGGAAAATATGGTGAATTTACATATGGGTTCATAAAATTCTTGCAGTCAAAATAAATTATAACTCATGATCTTTACAATGATAAGCTTATGTCACACTATGATCATATGTTATTATATTAAAAATAATAATTGATTCCAAATGGTTGATAATTGGACACCATTCCCTTAGATTACCCTAAACATTGCAATGCAATTGTAAATAATGATTTTAGACATCAAAATTTGCTATTTTTTCCAATGTTTCAAATTGCCACCAAAATAAAAAATGTTTGAGGTCATGTAATGTCTTCAAATTATATTTCAATTTATGTCTAACCAATGAATTATTTATTTTTGAAAAAAAAAAAATTAAAGTATTTGTTACTACTTGTCATATCTAAGAATTAAATTTCCAATTATAATTAAAATGCGTTAAATTAGGGGACAATGCTTATTCATATATTATAGATTTTTAGTGTAACATGCTATTTTTGGCTCGCCCTTATGGAAGTTTCTTGAAAGAGGACAAATCTAAGCCAATTGCCTATTAGGGTGACGAAATTTATTCTGGCGGCAGCATCTAAAATTTCTTTTAGGGCAACATAAAAAAAAATAAAAAATTAAATTTGACAGCAACAAATTAGTTTTTCTAGTAATTAAAAAATAAATATTCGAAATTACAAACTATAAAATTCATTTTCCCGTTATAATAAATTAATTTCTTTCTTTTTTAAACGAGTTAAACATTACCAATCATATGTGCTTTTATCTACAAAAGTAACAAAAAAAAAAAATTGAATAAATTGTAGAAAATCTGAAGTTCTTTCAAGAAAAATAGTAATATAACTTTTATTTATTATTACTATGATTCATATTTAAAAAAATTAACTTGAAATTCGCTACAACTCACACTAGTTAAATTCCAAAATACATAAACATTGTTTTGTAATATTTATTAGCATAATTGCCCTCATACTGAAATTTCAAATAAAAATAAATATAATATTTAATAGAGGTAAGGGTAAAATGATCATTTTACATATTTTAAAATTTTCAAATGTGAATTGGTGTACTTAGTATGGTAATGTAAGAGTTTTTGCGAGAAATATTGGTACTCATCAACTTCAGGGCTTATTGACGGGTGTTTTGGTGCCTCGGAATTCAGGAGAAAATTTTAGACTCCAAATATGTCAAATTAATATTCATATAAAATTTGAATATATTGTGTCCCGAGTTGGAAACTTTCATATACTAATCAATTAATAATTTAATAAAAAAAATTCCATATAAAAGCATATACGGAGTTTCTGGACGCTTCGGCCTGTTGTTTGGCATGCGGTCCTTTATCGTTCAACGAGCCAACAGCGTAGCCACCTTGTCGTTTCATTGAGTGTCCATCAGCTTGATTTTTCGATTTTTTGAGTGTTTTTTTCGATTCCTCACATTCTTTTGATTCTCATATAGTATAACATGCATAAGCGTTCATACTTGTATTTGACTTAGATTGTCATTCATGCTAGTTTGTGATTAGGTTTATCTATCTTCGAGATCAATTGAAGGGTGTTTCTTATATCAGATTTCGAGGTAAGTTCCACTTGTGATTATTTGTGGAGTGCTACTTGCTACAATTATATATATATACTATATAAAACCTTCTTATGTATTATCCTTTCTACTTCGATATGTTATATTCTTTCTTTACCTAAGTCTGCATGTGATTTGGAGACAAGAAAAATGTATGTGCTTTGATATATTATCTGAATATGAAATTACTTGTTTTGTGTGACAAAGTGTCATACGAGGATGAAGGATTTTTTGGCCGTGAGAATTACTGTACTTTCCACCATCCACTGAGACTTTTGCTATTACTGTTTACTAAGGCATTTTGCCTATTACTGATATTTTTGTTGATTATTGTGGCGATATAAGAGACGATGTATTCGGCAATTGGAGCCCTAACACACAATCATGTTTGAAATTGTCTGTTATTAAATTATCTGCTTTTGAAACTATTGTTTTTAGAAGTGTTTCTCTATCATTCATGAACTTATTGAGCGCTTGTATATAATGCTTACACCTATGTAAATTGTTTTGCGGGTTCCCAATATTTTGATAAGGCGAGGCTCATTTTTTCTTCTTGAGTCAATCATCTGAGTCAAATTCGTTAGTCTGCTTAAATTTATTTAGCTTTCTGTTTTAGATTGATTTTCGGATTATATATAAATTATTGGTTTATTCTGTATTTTGTAATTTAATAAATTCTCACTTAGTGATTTTGGAATATTTACATATAAATTATTTAAAATTTTGAATGCATTCGAATTTTGTAATAATTATTTTAAGATTTGTGTAGTCAAAATTTTGGTTTGGTTACACGTTGGGTATGAGTCGTGACATATTACTTATACATTATAGTTTTGGATGGAATTGAAAGAAAATGTTAGATTTTGGGCTAAATTGTGAGCATAGCGTTTGTTTTTAAAGAGTGTGTGTTCTTAGATATTTGTTTTTTATTGATATAATTTTTATTATTTTTAATTTTATAGTTATAAAAAATGCATCAACATGGCTACTCATTTTTAGATATTCATTTTTATTTTTTTGTACATTTTTATTGTTTTAAATTGTATAATTATAGAAAATCTTTTTTTTTTTTATTTTAGTGCGTGTAGAGATAGATATTTTTATTTGAGTGTTAGTTTATATATATTTTATTTACACCAATAGCGGATTAATTTCATGGTTTAGAAGACTACTTATTTTTATATATCAGTATTTTTTTTTACAGTTATATTTTTTATTATTTTAAATTATTAAGATATGAATATCACCCTTAAATAAGATTTTTCAATTATTTATTATTATATTTTTTAGAAAAATAATGTTTGTCCATGCTTTTTAAAAATTGAACTATTTTAACCATATATAACAGTCTATTTTTATTTCCGTATTTTTGAAAATTATACTATTTTGATGTTAACTAAACAACATATATTTGCCAAAGATATTAAAAAAATTTGTTGATACGGATGACTTTTTATGTTTTTCGACTAATGATATTTTAGTCAAAACTAATGTCATATTTGTAATTAGTGAAAATAAATATTCAAATAAAATATTACTTGTTAATTTTTCATCCATGTTTTAGTTAATGAAAGGATAATATGTATAATTTGTTGGACCTCAGGCGCTATCAACTCTTTTAAAACCAATTGGTGTTACAAGAGACGACACAGGCGCCTATGAGATTCGACTGTGACTTAGCCCAACCAGCCTCTGCCAAGGGACAATTAATGCACGCATGGCCAACAATCTCCCCCTCAACAATTGCTCCCGCTAAGAATTGAACCCTTGCCATTGGGCTCTGATACTATTATTCGACCTCAAGTGCTACCATTTGTAGTGTAATTTAAAAAAAAATTGAGGTCCAACATAGTTCATTTAATAATACGAGCACAAAATAGATTATTATATAAAATATACGGATAAATTAGTTGAATTTCTAAAAAGAATTAGGGACAATAATATTTTCTATTTTTATTTGAAATTATATTGATGTATTATAATTATTTTTTATCCATTAACTAAATTCATATTTCATTTGAAAAAATAAATTAAATGCATCCTAAATATAAAAAGTTAAAAAAAAAAATTATTGCCACTTTTATCATAATGGGATTGAATTAGTAGTATGAAGAATAGATGGATATATAAGTTGTCGAGTAACGTTAGGTATTTGGGGTTGGTAATTTGTTTTTTTCCCAAGTAAGAACTAATATGTATATATAGCCAATTAGGCAAGTATTGTTTATATGGAAGTAATATCTCTTCTATTATGTGATATGTTTTTTACATATACTATGAATAAACGTAAATACTATTTAACGCACAAAGCCCATATCTATCTATTCACACGTTTTGTTTTGGAATGTGTATTTTAAAATTCATCAAATTACATCCAATAAGAAAGGAAGGTGGACATCACATCCACTATCATTCCTCTCTCCTAAGCTAGTTAAGGAATGTGCACCTATAACAATTGTATCATTATGTATGAAATCAAGTTCTCTATTTTTTATATTCCATCTTCTCCACTCCTTACCTCAAGGCCATCCTTAGAACCTGTCATATTTCCATATGTCCATAGACCCAAAATACTAAACCCACTACGCCATTAATGAATCCACACTAGTGTTATGCCCATATCGAACACCATCCAAACCCTTTAGTCTCTTAATTTTAAATAAGAAAATTTAGGAAATTCGCATGCATTTTAAGGGGTTTGACATAAAAAGCCTATGCTAATTATATAGATATTAAAAACAGCCACTTAAAAAACTATCATATCAAGTTTTTAACAAATTATTCCAAACCAGCCACTTTTTAATATTTACATATTAAACTATTTATAAACAAAAGTGGACCCTATATTTTATAAAAATTATAGATGGACCCTTGTATTTTTTAAAATTACCATTTCCCCTTATCTTTTATGGAAATTACAGTTTGACCCATATATTTTAATTAAATTACAATTTGAACCCTAAATTTATGAGAATTGGTGTGTGACCCTCATATTTTATAGTAGTTACAATTTAACCCCAATTTTTATTATAATTACAATTGACCGTTATATTTTCCAAAAATTATAGTTTGATCACTTTATTTTAAGGTAATTTGTGTGTAAGTCAAAGATAAATGACATAAATAAAAAATAAACAAAACATAACATTTTGTAAACTTAGTTAAAATTTATTCAAAATTCAACTAACTGGGATTATTTCCACTACAACTTCATAGTTACATGAAATTTGAAATATATTTAAAAATTACATAACATAAACAAAAAATAAACAAAGCATAAACAAAGTATAATTTAACTAATTGGAATTATTTCCACTACATTTGATAGTTACATGAAATTTGAAGTGTATGTAAAAATTACATCACATAAATAAATAATAAACAATTTGTAAACAAATAGTAGTATAGGATCATCATTTTTAACATGTTTTAGTAGAAACTACAAATTCTTCTTCAATTTACCAATAATAGTATTTCCATCTTCCACTGGTATAAACAAAAATATAAATAAATCATAAAAAATATAAAAAATTTATAAACAAAAATTATCAGATTATCGTATCACTAAGTCACAGTCAATATTCACTTCAAATGGCTAAAAATTGTAAAGAAAGATTTCAGGTTCAAGAAACTACATAAATTTACTGTGTATCTAAAACTTAAATAGCAGAAACAAAACATAAAAAAATAAATATAGTAAAAAAAATAAACAAAATGTAAAAAAGAAAGATCTGCAATTAAGAATTCTAAAAAATCTCAAAAAACAACATATGTACGAAATCCAATTTAATTTCTCGAATCAAATAATAAATCCACACAAACACATATAAAGATGAAGCAAGGATTTACAGAGATCTTATAAATAAAGTATAAACAAAAACATAAACAAAAGAAAAAAAAAACATAAACAAGAAATAAACAAAGTATAAAGAATAACACCTCTACCCATGATCAAAACACTGTGGTTTCAACTAAAATGCAACACTTAAGATCATTCGGGACAGCAGAAAATGAGGAGGACCAAATTGGAAATTATACAATCATCATCTTCCTCGCGTAGCAGACCCAACAAGAAGTCCTAGGTCACGCCACCTACAATCCAACCTCCTTCCGCCCCTTCTGCTATTGGTGACCACCTCCAAACGATTACTCAACCATTGAACAACCTTCGGCCACCTATAATTGGTGGTGAAACTCGCCGGAAAGGCTCAAAATCACAAATCTAGCCGCAATTAAAACTAAAAATGCAACAAATAAAACTACTGCTCCGCTACCACCTCAGCCCTTATCACCGCCCGTGACCACCATATGAAGGTTTGAAACCCTCCCCTACGCTGCCGTTGGTGTTCAAATTGATGAAAATACCCACAAAATCCTAAAATCCCTAAACACTATTCTTCGATTTTGAAGAACAAAAAATAAATCTTTGTTTGTTTAAAAATCATACAAAACCAACATATTTGATTTCAAGAAAAGAAAAAATCAAAGATCCCTAATTCTGATTTAAATTCTAATTTCAAAAAAAAAAAAACAACTAGAGTTAGGGTATAGGTCAGCAGATTTTTCATCATCATCGTCGTCTTCCTCCTCTTCTCCTCCATCTTCATCGACATCATATAAGAAGAGAAATGAAAGGAGAGTGTATTTAGATATTTGTTAAATGCGAAGAGGGTGAGTGGTGGCTGATGGAAAAAAGGATGGAAGTAGATTGATATTTGTTGGGTATGTTGATTAAAAGTGATCCTTCTAAAAAGAGAAACTAAAAAAATTGATAGTTTAATAAAGTAGATTAGTTATGATATTTTCTTTGGATTTTAAGCGATAGAAGGACTAAAATGACTAATGATAATAAAATAGAGAGACTAAAAAATCATTTTGAAAATGTGAGAATTAAATTGTAAGGGTGAGCAAAAAAAAAGGCCAAAACCGAATTTTGGGGTTTAGTTTGCGGTTTTGGAGGTGTGAAAACCGAACCGAATCATTAAATCAAACCACTCATACATATATGTTTTATTATGAAAACCTAGGGTTAAAACTCATTACCTAAGTGTCAAGTTCATTTCTAACTCTGTATTTTTCTCTTATAATGTGTCTATTTTTTAAATTATATTAAAAATAAAATAAGTACTTACTTTAAAATTAAAAAAATTGAGATTTATTTTCCTAAAATTTTTTCTATTTCTATTATAATTTTTTAGTTTGATTTTGGTGGTTGGATTTTGTGTTTTTCGGTTTTCTAACTGAATTGAATATTATGGTTCAGTTGATGTTCGGTTTCCAACTCCTTCGATTCGGTTATCAGTTATGAAATTATTTTCGGTTTTTTCTTCAATTTTAGAAATTCGGTTTGATTCTATTGGTAGAACCGAATAATTTACTAAAACTTAAAGACTACCAACAAAATTTGGAATTATCGAATTCCTGTGTTTTGACCGTGCTCCAAAAAATTTTAAGTAACATTGAGACTCACAATCATACTCTCACCTCGAAACGTTGTCGGCTTCTCTTTCGTTCTCACACTCATCCCACCAACAATCCCGTTATAGGTGTGAAGCTTGTCCCAACCGACGAAGTTGTGACCATTTCTTGTTCTTTACCAGTGTTTGCTTGGGGTGGAGCGGATAATTACATACTTTACTTTTTATATATTACTAATCGACTTCTGCAAGACTCTCAGTAGGTATTATAGCTGTCCTTTGGTTTTGGTTCGTTTTGATTTGGATATTGATTTTGGAATCTTGTTGTGATTCACTTCAGTCATGAATTTCTTTTCTGAATTTATAGCATTTGATTGTCTGTTCTCTTATAATGCTGCATTTGAACTTTCTTGAAATTTGATCACATTGTCTCCGGCTTTCAATTTTTATCTTTTATTCTGAAACATCAGATTGTTTGGTTTGCAGGAGACGACAATGAAAGTCAAGTTATTACGTATCCTTCTAGTAATTTTAATTTTTTTAAAATTGTTGTTTCTATTTCTTAATTACAGAAAGTTATTGATGATAGCCTTACTTTGATTCTTGAATTGTGTTGCTGGGTCATAATGTAGCTTTAGGATTACAGTATTTTCAGATGGGACTAAATTTTTCATGTTTAATTTCAAGCTAATTGCAAGATACCATTTGATTAATCAGCAAAGTTTAAGTTAGTTATAAATTAAAGATGTTATATTTACTATCTTCAAACCTAAAAGATTTATTGCTGAGTAACATTATTAATATTAGTAATCTTCTTCTTCATAAGTACTTGTATTGTATGCCATTTTCCCTTTTATGGTTATTTTGAAGCAACACATCTTATGTTGATTTCAATATTTTGATATGAATTTCAGTTCAGCATTCTAAACTTTCCAATTAAACAGTTTTCTCTTGACCTATCTTCTTTTGGACTGTTCTCGATGGATAACCAGAGTACGTCTTCTTTAACTTTGCTTCATATGTTTGGTTTTGAGTAATTTTAGTTGGGAATTGTGTGATCTTAAATATGCATATCTTTAAATTTTGGTCAAGTTGATGCCTCTTCATTTAAGAATTTCAGACTTCATCCTTCAACTCAAATCTATTTTTCTGTTGCTCATCTCTGAGCTACTGAAATAATTATTGGACATTTTATCTTCACTTTGATGTGTCCTTCGGGTGAATCATAGGTGGCATGCTGTTGCTTCGTGGACCTGGGACGCTCAAGATGAAACATGTGGAATCTGTAGGATGGCCTTTGATGGCTGTTGTCCTGATTGTAAACTTCCTGGAGATGATTGCCCTTTGAGTAAGGTTCCGCTTCACTTGATAACCTCCCTATCGAGTTTCTTTTATTTCCTGTTTGCTGTTGCACTAGCATCATTCCTGTTGGAAATATTCTTGAATAATTAGCTAAGGAGTTTCTAACTTATTATTTATGCACCTGCCTATGGTTTAGAAATTTCCTCTCCGATATGTGCTTCAACTTTTGCCGTTCATTTTCCTTCTCTTATGTAAACTTCTTGCACGTGATTTATGAACTATTGTTGAGTTTCACTAATGTTATCAATCAATGTGTTAGGACTTGAAAGAGTCAAAATTCATTTTATGTAAGCTGTAGGTCAACTCTAAAGCGTTATTCCTTAAACTGTTCTCCATTTACACACTTGAGATACTTCTATTTCATACTTCTAGCACGTGAAATTGATTAAGTACCATTAAGTAGGTTTGAAGTGTACTTTTTATCATTCTTCCACAAGAAAGTTCTAATATCCATTGAATTTTAATATGGATGTTGGTATGACTGGTTGGTTCATGATAGTTACACCTGGACGGACAATTACTTGAGAAGAAGTGACAAATAAGATGTGTAATCTGGGGTGGGGGATAAATATTATATAGAGTGCATCAAAATCAGGGGAAGTCTATTCTATTCCGAAATGTGAATGAATAAGTAGAAACATGCTATGAAGAAGGAAAAATTGAGGCATATTTCTAAATCTTAGCCTGACCTTTAGAAATTGAACTGTTTTGCTGTTTACATATACTTAAAAGTTATTATTTTTTTCTTTTTTCTTGAAATTTATGTCAATTTTCATGATGTTTAAGTGTAATTTGGGAAAGTAGTATGTGAACATTTGGAAGTGTTGCAGTGTTTTGATAAAGGGAATAGTGTTGAACTAGTTCAGTGACCATCATTAATCATCCCAATTTGCAACTTTTGTAGTTTGGGGTGTATGCAACCATGCCTTTCATCTCCACTGCATCTTGAAATGGGTGAATTCACAGACTTCCCAAGCACATTGCCCCATGTGTCGTAGAGAATGGCAGTTTAAAGGATGAACATGAACAACCTTTCGAGCTTTATGGTGAGTTTGTCTGTGTTGTCTGTTGTTTTTCAGCCAGTTCAGTTCTCAACATGGTGGATCATTTGTTTGATATCAGAATGAAAATGATGGTGAAAACATTTCACAAGCACCTAAATCATTCAAATTGACCTAGTGTTGCCTTCTATTTTTGTCTAGCTTCCATTTAGCTTATCTGTTGTCCGTTCTCGCTTTGATTTTATAGTTGTCAATTTTGTTCCATGCAATTGTCCATGTAATGTGATGCCTCTCTTTTTGAAAATGTACATGACCTTCTATGTTTAATCAAATCAAAAGCCAAAACATCGTATATAATATCTGGATCTACATTTCCCACTTTAAGAAGCCAAATTCAGGAACAGAATAGAAGAGCACACTGATTTGCCAAATTTTTTACAGAAGTGCAAGAATAGTTCTCTCCTAGAAGAGGTGTACAATCTTGTATAATAGAACCTAAATAAGGATTATCATCCTTTTCTGTTAATAATGCCTGAATAATTATATGATCACAGCTATCTAAACCTTCCATCGCATGCCCTTAACCCTGTCCTTTAATGCAGCTCAATCCTTTTGGAAAGCCCCAAGTCTCAGCTACGAATGGTTGAAAAAAGCACGGTAGACAAAACACCAACCATATTTCTTCCCCTCTCATCCCCCAAAATCCAGGCAACACTAGCTTGCTTGGATGAGAAAGAAGGCATCATCTAGCATGACTACGAGGCTGTCCCAAACAGCCGGAAAAGGTGGCTGGATTACGGAGAAAATATTTGGAAGCTTGAGCTATCTTCCAGTCATGTAACATTTGACAAGCTAGTGTTCCCCGCTTGCTCTCACCTCTTTCCAGACAGGAATTTGTTTCCAAAGAGGTATAAGAACTTTATCCTTATTTACCATTACTTAAGCTCAAATTAAAACTCTCTTCATCCCCTCACCGCTTGCTCATCGCTCGGGATCACTACCATCTCAGCAGACTTCTCTATGTCAGATGTAATACTAATACACAACGGGTGTTATACTAATACTAGAACAGTTGCTTGTTATTTGAATAATTGAATTCTTATCCTTCGTGACTGTAGAGAGCTTAATATACTAACATTTATATTTTGTCCATACTTGTCATGTTGGATAGAAAAATAGGTATTATCCACTGAGGAAACTAATCCGTTTCCGTGTTCAAATTAAACACCACCACGTTTGTTGTTCATTCATTTGCAGAAAATGATTTTAATATATTATTACTTGTTTTTGCAAAAGATTTCGATGCTTCAATATTATTGAATAATGGCTAATTAAGTGATTGTTTCTCGTTTCTCAGTTTTCTCATCTTCCCTACTAATTTCTTTTTGTTCTTCCCAACTCTCAATCAACTAGATAATTCGATTAAATTAAATTACAAGCAATCATAATAATAATAATAATACTGTTACATTTACATTAAACAAATATCAAAGTACTACAATCAACATGACAGTACGTAATACAATCACATGGTTATTTATATAAGCCACTGTTTCTACTCACAAACCCACTAAAAATGGCTAGTTTTTTCAACTACAGAACACCACTCTCCATTCAAATGCTTATGTAGCTTTCAACCTGTTAAATTTATTCATCATAATCAGACCTTAACGAGTATAAAAACCTGTTATTAATAACCAATTATGATATAAATTATTAAAAAAAAAAACAAAAAACACAAATAAGTTACTTACAGTAGATGAAGATCATTTGGTGATGGCATACACGGCATAAATTATCCCAGGAATGTATCCAAGAATGGTCAAAAGCAAACAGATCCAAAACTCGACCTACATAATTTTTGTGAGTAATTCAAATTATTAATAATCAGCAGAGCGAGTACTAAGAAAATAAAAGAATCGAAAGTAGATAGGTACCCCGCAACCAAATCTAAGGAAGACACCGAGAGGAGGCAAAATAATAGCCAGGAGGATTTCTAAGAAACTAGCTGTGCTATCACTCGGCATTTTCTCTTCTTCTTCTTCGTTCTAGCTATTGGATTCAAACACAACAAGTATGCTAAATTTCGTGGTTGCACCGTCAGACGAAATATATAAGACGCCAAAATGGAATTGTGAATTCCACGTGGAAGCATGTGATGTTTGTTTTCCTAAGTAATTTGCATGAACGTGCCATGTGTAAGGTTTTGATGATTATTCTTCACATTTACGTGCTTTGTTTATCTAATTCTTTGACATGGGGAAAGCAGCTAAAAAAACAAAACTTTGAGGATATATACAAGAACGGGCGCTCAATAGTAAAAGTAAACAATGTAAAAAATTATCAATTACAACTTTTTTGGATGTGCAATAGAAAATAATAGTAAGAAAAACCATTTTTTGGCAACAAGTTTGTAAGAGGTATATCGAAAGCTCCTTCTCTAGGGAAGTTTCACTGCATATCAATTGATTTCCGTTCGAAACTCTGCTTGGATTCTTGCCGACAACCTACTACTCTATGGAAACCATCAAGAAACCAATGATCTGTCGTGAACCGGTGAGGTTTCCGGCGGATGAGATTTGAAATCCCGATTTTCCGGCTAAATTAGGGTTTATGATTTCGTTAGCTTTCGGCCACTGTAAGACAATTGTGAGTGTACCAAAAGACTTGCTGGTATGAAGGCTATCGACCGGCACCCTTCGTTTGCCGGTCGGCTGTAGTTGGCGGAAAGGCGGTCACGGAGTGGTTGCCGAACGATTTTCGATTTTCTTCTTCAAGTTACTATTCATTCTAATTTTAAAAATTCGACATAATAATTCGACATTTTAATTAATATCCATATTAATATATATTTTAATTAATATCCATAAGTTGCAATACAAAATTTATAAAAATAACTTTTATATTTCATTTCAAGTACAATTTTTATCAATTTTTTGATATTAAGAAAAACCGAATTTGACACTATTTTCAATTTTTGATTATTTCAGTTTCCGTTAACTAGTTTTCGGTCAATATTCGGTTAATATTTTTGAAATTTTTGTTTCATTTGATTAAAAAAAAAACCGAATCAAACCAACTAAAAAACTACGCCATTTACCCAAAAAATAACTCAATTCTTTGAGTTCATGGTTCTCAAAATCACGAGTCAACTTGCGATGGTGACCGAGTTTAGTTTCTAAGTGTGAAAAATGAGTTGACTCACGGTTCAACTCTGATTTGTATAGGCTTGGAGTAGACTCGGATAAACTTACTTGGGCAAAAATATTTAACTCTGTGAATCTCATCAAATCGGACAGAGTTTACCACTTGACGTAATTTAACTATCTAACATCAAAACGTGCCGTTTCTTTTTCACATGGCAAACCAAAATACACGTTAGGCCTACCCAAAATAAATCCCTAACCGAGCTTCTCTTCCCAAATCCTCTCACCGTCTTCTCGCTTTAGAGTAAACACCTTCAATCTTGTCGTCTCATGTAATCGATCGGGCTCTGCTACACATTTTTTCTCGTTTCTGTTTTTCGTTCACGGCTTCTATTTCAGTTTTTTGGGTTGAAGCTGCAGCTGGCAGCAGGTAAGCTTGTACATTCTTCTTTGTTTTAGTTTTTAATGCTTTGAATGATGATGATCATTGATCAAAGATTGATAAATTCCATTGAAGTTCTGCTCCTTGGATCTTGAATGATGATGATGTTGCTGAAGTTTTTCATACTGCTTATTTCAGTTTTTCATGTTTTGAATGATGATCAATTATAATAAACAGTATTTAATTTACAATAATTGGCTTAGAAATTGGGAAATAATTATGAAACCGAATAATTAGGTGTCAACAAGAATAATGAACTGAAGCCGTAATGCGACTTTTAATGCTTTTATAATGTCCTGTAATTAGCTTGATTGATTTTGGTCTCTTTTCTTAGAAGCAGCTTCTTAATTAGTTTCCAAAATGCTCAGTTAACCTTAACTAATACCATGACTTTCTACGTATTCTCTTTGCCCACAAAAATTGCTCCATTTTATTTACTTTGGTAATTCAAAGGATTGAACAAGCAGATTTACCATTTTTTTTTTCTTAGAAAAAGACATATAATGTCCTTCTGCGCTCTATCAACATTTACCTTTCACTCAATCTTAATATTTACATGTTTTTTTACTGAATTGTAAACTAGTACGATGTTACGAGTCGATTTTACTTTGAGTCAACAGCAACATTGTCCGATTTTAACTTGACTTTCAAGTTTGACAAACTTGTTTGAGTTCAATGAGCAAACACACTCAGTTTCTGTTTCTGTTTCTCTTGATCTCTTCACTTCTCTCTTCACAATGTTGTTTCTTCTTCCCTCTTCCATTCCATGTGCTAAATTTCAGAATCATCACCAACCAGCCATTGCAGCACCTTACCTCTCTTCTCTGACCTTTCTATTTCTGTAATTTCTATATTAGGTTTTTTAGATTTTCCAATTGGAAATTCAGAATCGTTAAAATCAAGTTTTATTAATTTGGGGCCGTCAATGCCAATTTCAGGTGAAGGTCAGTGCTGCCAGGAATCCTAGCTTGCAGGTAAAGTGCAGGAAGAAGGATATACATCTGCCATTCTACAAGGATGCGAAGGTTTACTGCAATGGAGAACTGGTCATGACTCCAGCAGAACTGAGTATGCGTTTGACATTTGGTTGTCAGAAGGTGTAACCACCCATTCCACCTTAGGAACTGCTTGGTCATTATTGTCCATGATGACCAATTCGAGAAATTGTAGAAATACCTACTCATAAAGGTGAAATTGTGTTACCAAGCAAACGTAAATCCACCAAAGCGAAGAAGTAGAAAGAAGAGATTGAACCCTTTGGAGGTAAACATTCATATGTATTTGTTTGTTGTTTGATGAAAGAAGAGATATATACCTGGGTTTCTGTCTATCTTCAGTCTAATTTGGCTGTTTTTTGATGAAATGCATATTCTGGATTTCATAGTTGTAGTAGCTAATAGGATTTCAATCTGTATTTATTTGTTTGTTTGTTGAGGAATTTTTTTTTTTTTTGACATTAGCAGCAGCAGTGATAAGCGACGGAGACTGCAGTGGTGGTCCGGTCCAAGCATCAAAGTATTCTTCCTTAGTTCCTTAATTCTGAACCCTCAAATTCAGCATGGAGCAATCAGAACAGGAATCTTTAAGAGAAGCGTCCAAAGAGGTAGCGGAGGAGTTCATAACCCTAATCAATGGCCAAGATTTGGATTCCCTCAAGCAATTGCAGCATCTCATGCAAGTTTTTATTCTCTGTCATTGTTCATTGTTTATTTTCTCAGGCTCTCAACTCAATTTAAATAATTAATTTGGTTTTTGGATCAATTTGCAGACTGGGGAGGTTGCAGGACAGCAATGCCGTCTTGTCCCATTTCAATGAGTATTCAGAGCACTGTTTCGGTGAGGTTTCCGGTGATTTTGCAAGAAATGCTCGTCTCTTGAAATCTATCAAGTCTGATCTTGATTACATATTTCAAAAGTTAAGGTATTTATCTTTTGGTTTTAAATTCCATAGATTGGGAATTTAGAGTTGTTTAAATTTCGAATGAAACAATTAGTTGTCTAGTAATTTAGGGTTATACGCTTCTGCAACTGCAACAATCAGTTAACTTAAGAAAGTATCTGAAAATTATTGAAAGAATCTCAGCATTGCCAAATACCATTCTGCATGTTTAAATAGCATTGATGTTTGATCATGAGCAATGGATGCACTGGATTGAATCCCATCACTGTCAGTTTGAAATTAAAGATTGTATAATCAGAGTAGTATTCTTTGTCTGTTTAACTCTATAAATGTATCTCTGGACAAAAAAGGTGCTCTAGGAATGTGCGAGCATAGTTAGGATGAAATATTGTAATCCTCCATGATGTTTTAAGTAGAGATGTTTGGATTAGTAGCTGAGATTGAGCTCTATCTTGCATTCACAGGCACTTGATTTCATTGCAGACCTTTTTAATTTTCTACTTTGGTTTCATTTTGAGCTTGATTCTTCTTCCCTTGATTTTCTTGTATGTTTAGGAACATGAAAGCTAAAATTTTGGCTACATATCCGGATGCATTTCCTGATGAATCCACACAGGAAGCACTTGACAGAAGACCAGACCTTGAAATGCCGCAATAATAGCATCCTATTTTGTTATTGTTGCTTATTGTGGTTGTGTTGTTAGTTAATGTTTGTTTATTGTGCATTAGACTCGTTGCCTGTATAGTGGATGCGTATGTTAAAAACAATTATGGAAGTAGCCTTGTAAATCAACTGCTTTTTTCCAACTCCTGGGGAAACTATCACAATGTAGCTTGCAATGCTATCATTTCAAATTTATGTTTGAATGAACAAATATTATTTGCCTAGTGAAGGCTTATGGCATTTTGCCTTGTTCTTCATTTTGTTTCATGATAGGAGCTTGGGTGCATTGTGATGGTGTTGCTTCAACCAACTGCTACAACTCATAAGTAATTAATTTCTGTTGGTGAAATAGTGATGTATTTGAGTTATTATTGGTTTATGCCATCTAATAGTAAAAGGGTTGATCATGACCAAAAAGCTGTGGCCATAGTTGGAGGGGAAAGTTTCAGCGAGAAAACCTCGAAGAACACCTGCAAAAGAAAAAAGCTCAGAAACATTCTAAATTTACTATGCATGTTTAAACATGTAGATTGGGAGCTTGAAATTTTTTGATATTTAAACAATCTTAGAATGGAGTGATTGATTTTTTTAGCTGTAGTTTCTTGTATTATACTTGGGTATGTGCAACTCAATATCAGATTGTCCACCCAGGGATGGTGCTAGCTTGTCGACTATGGGTCAGTTGTTGACCCCATTTTTTTTAAAAAAAAAAAAAATCCTCTAATATCCTTTGATAAACAGTGTCTAAATATTAATTGACCCCCTAAAATTTAGATCGTTATGTAAAATATTTTTTATCCCACTAAAAATGTAAGTCTGCCACTGTCCACTAGCGAATCAAATATATATATATATATATATATATATACTACTAAAATTTAAAGATATTAATGCTTCAAGTAAATTTATATATATTTTTTATCTGCCATAATATATATTTTTAATTCAATTTATTTCTGTTAAATTGTTTAATTATTAATCTGATCAATTTAATTATAACTAGTATTAAAAGTAGAAGCAAATCCAAAAATTAATCACAAATTCTCATAGGATTGTTAGATCGCATCTTTTCATTTGGAAAATAGTACATATATTTCACAAGTTATTCACAAAATAGTGAAATTAAACTTATAGATTTTTATAATTTTAAGACTATGCCTTTGTAAAAACATTAAAAATTGAATATAAATCAATATCTACCATAATTTGTAATTCTTTCAAACTTCACTAGTTAATCGGCGAAATGGTTATCTCACAACTTACGGTTTTCAGCTATTTTTGTCGAAAAATTGAAAGTCTATAATTTACCGATATTCGTCAATCTCTGTCAGTATAATTTAAAATTCTTCCAAATTTCAATAAGTGATAAAAAAGAATACCGCTATATATATATATATATATATATATATATATATATATATATATATATATATATATATATATATATAAAATAATAAATAATATCAATATTAATAAGAATCGGTAACGATTAATAATTGTCAATAAAATTTTATTAATAAGTCTTCTACATCTTCTTCGTGACGTGAAAATACTAACCGTTATCATTGCTGAAATTTTTCAACAGTGAAAAATCAGAACGACTCTCGACTTGTAAATTTCAAATATGGTTTTACTTCTTTGCGATTTATTCATATGCGGCCGAAAAACACAAAATCAGTTTGTTTCTCTTTGGCGATCAAAATCGGTGATGAAATCTAATAAGTTGTATATGATCGAAAAGTTCTCCACTCATGAATTTTAAATACAGTTTTACTTCCTCATTATGCTGCCGGATGCTGCTGTTTGTGGCTGGAACATGCAAAATTAATTATGTTTCTCTCTACTCTGTGACTGAAAAACGACGGTAATTAGAGCAAACACTGCATTAAATTAAACTTCTTGAAAAGATGAGTCTAATGTTGCATTAGATTTTGCATATGTTCATCGGAAGACCTCGAAATTAGCTTGGAAAATTCAAACATGGAAGCTTTGTTATACGCTAAAAATGGAAAATCTGGAGTTTTCTTTTAAATTTTTTAAATAATAAATAAATAAAAATAAAAGGGTAAGTGGTAAAAGTGCAAAGAATGTCATTGCATATAATTTCCCTTTTATTTGTACACACATAATTAAAATATAAATTATAATAAATTGAATTTAAATATCGTTATGATGTGTTGTTGGTTAATTAATATAAATTTGATCAATAAAAAATTACAAAAAAAAATATTTTTATTTTATTTCTAATATCTTAAAATTATTATTTTAAAAATATTATTATTATTATTATTATTATTATTATTATTATTATTATTATTATTAAATAATTTGATTATAATTTCATATATTAAACATTTTAACAAAATTAAATATGAAAATAGTAATAATTACTAATACTCAACTTGTATATATTCTATTAGGTTACACCCGCACAAAAAGAGGATTATATGATTTTATTTATCATTTTTCTATTTTATCCGTGTATACAGAGTTATAATAAATAATTTTAAAAAATTAAATTGAAATAAAACTATATTTAGTTTTTAGCCAATATTGTAGAAACTTTTTTTTTTTTAGATTAATATCCTAGACTATTTTTAGTTGAACTTTAGTTATAATATTTTCAAATTTTTTTGTATTTTAAATAATAAATTATAAACAATTTTTAATTCATTGGTTTTTTCAGAGTAAAACAAATAAAAAAATCAATATGAAAGATTATTATTACTATTATATTATTCATAAACAATTATTTTTAAAAAAATAAATAATAAAATTCATTTTATTTATTATTGAGATTGTTAATTACTTAATATTATGAATTCATTGTTAACTATTAAATAGAAGAATAGGAATAAATAAGTAAAAAAATAATAAAATGAGCTTCCAGAATGAGACCAAGTGGACATTCTTTACTCAATATAGATTGAGAATTTAGAACTGAAAATGAGAGGGAGTTTTATATAGAAAGCTTGAGAGTTGTAAATTGTGATGTTAAAAACCGAAGGGTTGTTAAAAAGGGAAAAAAAGCATCTTCCACTACTGCAATTCAAACTGTACAATGTACAACCACAAAAATCACACTTCTACTTTTTCAAGATTTGATGTTTGACCATAATTACCATTTTATCACTCTATTTTAGTATTGTTGTCACCTTTTCGATAAATTGAAAAAAGGGTTTGAATTTTTAGTTGATTAATAGTTTGAATGTATACGTGTATAAATACACCAATTGTAAAATAGAATGCGTCCAACTGTGATTTTTTACATTGTGAGTTGATTCACAGTAAGAGATGAAGCTAACTAATTTAAGCCCTCATATATGCCATCTTCTTTGAGATGTTCTTTAGTTCCAAAAGATCTAATCATTCACATACTTTCATTGATCTCATTGCTCATTTCTTTACACACAAACAAATTCATGTAAGAAGCAATTATAATGCAATTCACCAAACAAAAGGAAGTTTATCCCATGATTAACAAATCTCTTAAAAATATGAAACTTAGGTTTTATTTATGTAGACAAGCAAAATGTTTAAACACTGCATGACATTTACTTAATCATTGAATTAACAATGTAAGAATTCAAATCTATCAAATTTAAAAACATAGGAGAACATAATTTAGTTTAAATTAATTTAAATTTAATGGGGAGTATGAAAATGAATTAAAATTTAAAAAGTGTATTATTATTATTTTAATATTCAAAGAAAAATATTTTATTTTTAAAATAAAAATAGTGATTTTTTATTTTATTTTATCAAATTAAGAATGTTGTGTATTTTAAATCTTTATTAATATTAATATATGTTTATATAATAATTCAAAATTTTTATATTTTGATATTATAATTATTAAGTGTGAAATTATAAAAGTGGATTTTTAGTAAAAAAAATCAAAGTGGAATGAAATTGAGTACTAAAGTTGTAAAAAGAGAAAAGATGTAAATTCAAGTTAAATTAAGGGGTCAATTCAGCAATTTTGATGATAGAAAAATGACAATTTTAACGTTAACTAAAGTGTTTAACAGTGACATGAAAGTAATTATATCAAAATAGAGTGATGAAATCGTAATTATGATCAAACATGTGTGACTAAATTGTAATTTTCCCAAAAAATATAATATTTTGATTATTTCATCTAACAATAACAACCTGTACCTGTTGTTTGGAAACTCACAACTAAACTATCAAAGGAAAAAAAAAAAAATCAGTTTCACTAAAAAATATTTCAATTACACTGAAATACTAAAGGCTTTCCAAAAATATTAATGAATCAGAAATTATTTTACAGAGAAAACACATTACTCACGCGATCTCTCTCTCTCTTGCTCATGCAAAAAACATACATAAACAGATCTGTATATTCATACATAGTCCATATATATATATATGAAGAGACTAATATGGTATAGAGAGAAGAATAACAGAAAGAAATGGCTGGCGGTTCATCCACAAGAAGTGAGACTGAAAAGGAGAAAACTAAGCTTAGAGAGAGGCAAAGAAGAGCCATCACCACTAAAATCTTCCATGGCCTTAGAAGACACGGGGGTTACCACCTCTCTCCCCGCGCTGATATCAATGAAGTCCTCCGTGAGCTAGCTAGAGAGGCTGGCTGGATCGTTGAGCCTGATGGCACCACCTACCGCTACAACAAGGTTTTCTAATTTCTTTCTCCCTCTATTTGTTTTTGTTTTTGTTTTCGATTTAATTTTTACATTGTTATTCGTGTTGCAAGCTTTTAAGCCGGTGTCCAACATGCGGAACTATTCCATTCCAAAATAATGCGAGCACCACCACCACTCCCACCACCAGCAGTACTGTTATTGTTGGGGACGATCCAACCACCACCACCACCACCACCACCATGATAGCATCTGCTGCTCCAGTAGCCAACTCTTCCGCCAATATGTATAACGATAGTGAGGTGGAAATTCCACTTGCATTCTACATGTACACTAGAGGAAGTGGTGGTGACGGTGGTGCAGTGGGTGGAGGTATTCCCAGTCATCAAGAGGCCAGGGCATCTAATCACAACACACCAGTTGGTTCACCTCTGCACCGTAACAACTAGAAGCTTTGCTAGGGAGCATAGGAATATATTGTTTTAGACAATGATGGTGCAAATATTCTGACTATTATTTCTACTGCCTTGTAGCCTTACTAATTATCAAATCTGTTACAAAAACACAAGCAAATGATGGATGAATTTTCTCATCGAATGCATTTGATTCACATTCACTACCAAACAGAGAACATAAAAGAAAAAAAATTCAAGTTGAGCTCACTTTTCATCCTCACAAAAATTCCTCTCTATGTAGTAGCAGTAAACAATTCTTCTACTAGAGGTTGTTATCATTTCTATTAGAAGACACTCATGACTCTTTACCTCATCATATTGAGCCTCTACTTACAACAAAGTTCGCACTAGCAAATTGGATAATACAATTTGCACAGTAAATCCTAACTACGAAAAAGTTAACAAGCTATTATTATCAAAAACCTGGGATTTCACCTGGCATTGGAGCTAATTCAGTTTTACTGAACTTCTCCTCATCATAGAATGTCGCACGAACCACGTTACCTCCAAAGTACCGTCTATCCAGATCAATCAATTTTTGTTATTTCTTCTGATCTCTCAAACTGTACAAAAATTCTGACCGCTCTTCCCGTGGGAAGTTTGGCTCTGTTATCTCAAATACGAGAACACGAGTAACTGTTCCATATTTTGCACATTCTGATCCAACCTCCTCTTCTAGCTCATCATCTACCTCACCAGGACCCCACCTGCCAGACAAAGCAAATGCCAAATATTTAACTCCCACTGTCTTGCAAACATCACAGTTCCAAACCACAGAAGTCCCATTATCTTAAAAGGGCCAATTTTTCAAACAAACAAACTTCAACCAGAAGAGTAAGCTACTGCAATGGAAATTTTACATTGGAGGGCATTTGCAATTATCACTTAACATTTTTAACTCATGGCACTAATTTAGATTTACACTTGAAGTATTGTAACTGTTCTCACCACTAAACCAATCAAGGAATCCTTTAGAATCATATGATCAAAGCAATTAAGTTTATATCGATGAATCTCAATATAGCAGGGAAGGAACAAAGACCAAACTTTCATATTTGATAGAACATCAGGTTATCTATCAAAATATATATATTCCAATTCAATAAGAAAAAAGAAAAAGATAAATACATGCTTCCAGTCACAGTTTTAACAATCAAAGAACTCATGAAGGTTGAAATTAGAATCCAAGTCAAAAGTTTCTTATGGCATCCAAACTATATGCTCTATAGCTTGCAGAAATCACAGGATGTGAAACATATCAGTCCAACAATTATTATTACAAGGTCACTGATCTATCCTCACCATATGAATTATGCTCCTCTGTTTCAAAGCACCACCACAATTATAGCTAAAGCATAAATAAACTATAAAAAAGAATCAATTTGGCCAGCAGTGGTGGTTACTCCAGGGTCTTGAGTCAGTCTTTACTCTTTAAGGCAATGTTGAGACTTGATATACAGAATGCATTTCCTCTTTTCAACAATATTTCTGACCTATTATTCAAACTTTTGTATGTATCCCTTAAAATGTGAAACAATTTTAAAGACGTTTCATTGTTACCCTTTTTACCCCACAATATGCAATAATTTCTAAGGGCATATGTCAAACAAAAAGTGTTCATGGATAGAGTTCATTCCATGGCTAGCCACTCATTTAATCAATCTTCAATTCCAATTTTCTATCAAACAATAATATGACATACTTATAAATTTTTAGGAAGCATAAGAGTTATTATCTCTGACTTTATAATCTAGAATTTCCGAAGTCAACATGGAATGAGAAATTTTCTGCAAAGAAATTGTCTGAAAATGCAAGTGACAAAATAATTACATTATGAAAATGCATATAAAGGAATAGTATTTTTCTATAAAGTCTGTAATCAAGTTGATAATCATCAGCATGGTCTGTGCAGGATGAAGAAGGAAGGCTTACAAAACTTGTTGAGTACTTTTGACTAGTGTCAGCAAGTAAAAAGGGTGATCTTCTGGAACAGCACAATGAATTGATCATGTTCATCTGAGCTCAAGGGAGGATTGTTTTCTCTCACAGAGCCATTCCCCTGACTAAATATGGCAGACAGAAATGGTGAGAGCTATTGATAACGGAAGAAAATTCTCTTAAAGGATTGGAATTTATTGTCTCTTTCAGGAAAGGTTTCATTGATGTCCATGCTGTCCTAGATTAAGAAACAAGAATGTAAGTTCACACGGATTATTTTCTTCATTCATTTATTTTCCTTTGATGGGAATCCTTTTTTTTTTTTTGAATTTCATGAAAACAAATGAACAACCACATGAGTTTTAATTTGAGACTGGAGACAAAAGCCCCCACCTCCTTTATACCATTTCAGTTTACAAGAACTTGAGACAATAAGACAGGACCCATTCCCTGTTGATATATTATTAATAAGATATCATGCACAGCCTCATTCAATGCATAAATTTTCTTGTTTCTGAACACAACGCCATTTGTATTATACAGCAAAAGAGTTATACAAAAACAGAACTTCTGAAATTGCCAACAACTGCAAAGAAAGAGGAGAGAGACCTTTAACTTAAAGTTCCATTGAGCATATGCCACTCTGTTTCTGTATAATCATCCATACGCCCTAAAATTAGAAAAAAGCCTTTCCAGAGAAATAATTCACGATATGCTTCTGTTTACAGAAACAAACTACATCCGAAAAGAGCTCATAGTTCTAAATATCCACCTCAAATAAATTATTGTTGCATAATGTGCAAACAAAATAAAAGAATCCAATTAGGAGACACAGACAAGCAAATAATCATGCAATCAAGAAAATGCAGATGTTACTTCCTAATTGATCACAACAAACCATGCTGAAGCTTCAAAGGATATAAAACAAATAAAAAGTTACCAGCATTCATTTCTTTACAATAATTCATCTAACCTTTATTTATTATGAAAATACACATCAGTGGACATGATTTATCTTTGTGCTATACATTATACAAATTCTTAAACGTTAGCCATTTATGTTGACATAAGAAAGCAATAAGAAGACACTGAAATTGGAGATGTATGAAGGAAGAATCTAGAATTCGCAAATAGAGCTTAAGACTCCCCAAAATCATCACAACCTTTATTAGCAGCATATGCATGAAAGTACTGAATGCTGAAAGAAAAGGTGAAATGAGCCAAAAAAAAAAAAAAAAGGTTAAACTAAAACAACAAAACAGAACTTAGTGGTGTTAGAAGCTGCAACTATGTTTCAATTACATTTCTTTTCAATTTGGAGGTGCATTACTCTGTGCGTATACAAGAACTAAAATATTTGACATCTCAACATTAACTAAATGCTATAACTAGTCCTAATTGTCACCATTCAGATCAAAATAAGACAATAATAAATACCATATTCCTGAGCAGCAGAACCCTTGTAAGCTATCCATTGATACTCACACTCTTCACCTTCTCTTCGAACTTCGGCTCTCTGGCATTGACAATCACACCAGCCCTACGATCAGTCTTCTTTGCCATCAGTGGCGTTGGTGGAGGAACAGCGCCGCCGTTCATTGCAGCTCTCCTCCGCCAAGCCTCCTCTGAAATTTTCCTATCCCTCTCCCTCTCCCTCTCTTCCCTTTCTTTTCTCTCCCTCTCCTCATCTTCTTGTCTTTTCCTCTCAAGTTCTCTCAATCTCTCCCCCTCTAATGCTTTTCTCTTCTTCTCTCTTATATTCTTCATAATCATTCGGCCTTGCCGGATCGTACTCAATCACCACGGAATTAGGGGGGGTACAATTTTAACTGTGACATTTCAAGTATATGAAAAATATGCGAATTTGAAAGTTTTTAAATATGCGTGATTGCAAATTGAGCATGAACAAATTGACAATGCGAATTTGAAAGTACTTTTTTAAAATTAAAGGAATCGTATGTTGAGGAGAATGAAGAGAAGATTCATTAAAAAAAAAAATTGTTAAAATTTTAAATGTGTATATCAAATAGATGTCTCCGGGGAATAGTTATAGTAGTGACGAAAGGTATGTGTCACCGGAACAATGATACGACCAATGTACTTTTAACATCGGAACATTTTGTTTACAGTAACATTAGACATGTACAACTCGGAAGAAGAGTATTATGAACCTCCTAAAATATGGAACAGAAATACGGAGAGTATAAATGTCAACATATATTTCAAAAGCAAGCAGATTGTGATAGTCTATTGTGAATAAATGGTGCACAAAAAGAGGTGTGACATTCCGCATAGTTGAGAAAGAAGACGTGGACAGTTGAATATGTAATCTGTGAGGAACGACTGCTCGGAACAATTTGCACTTATGAGTATTCGAGTGTCAAAACACACATATTTTGGGGAAGTGGAGAACGGTCAAATGAGTGGATACACAGAAGCTGTGTAAATCAGTAAAACTTATAGTTGAGGAACAGCACATGAGTTTGAATCAATTGGTTGGAATTAGAGAGCAATGGTATTGACGAAGATTCCATTGATGTGCACACTATATGTTATGTTCATTCCACGGATGGAAATCGAATTGGAGAAAGCTGTTTTATGATCGGAAACTGCCTTTTCTTATATTGAACATGAAGCAGAGATAATTAATATCGTTCTGTATATTGATTGATACCGTCAATTTTTTTTATTTTCTTTATTTATTTGAGAAAACTGAGAATTTTAAGGTTTGCTTGCAAGTGTAATTGTCTTGTCGATTCTACGATTGGGACTTTCACAGACCAAGACAGCAGAAAAATTAACCATCCAAACATGGATTACATTTACACCATGAAAAGTAGAAAAACCTCCGATGCTACTTAGCAAAGCAACCAGATTGCTTGATTTAGTGTAGAAAGAAAGAAAACGGTATGTTATGGCTATAGAATATGTTCGGAAATTCGGCAGGGAGGAGAAGAGGAAGGTAGCCAGCAAGCAAGTTAGCAGTTTTAACCTTTTGGTTATCAAATTTAAAGAACGAAAATGCTGCAAAGTAGTCGCAGAAATATTGAAAAATCAAGTTACGATATTACAAAATGAGGAATAGGTACGACATTGGTACGAAGCAAAAATTATAAAACTAAAATTAAAATTCGCACCCTGTGGATATTTTAATAATGATTTAGTATACACACAAGAAAAACAAATTGCATATCCTATCCTGTAATTTCTCTTATGCAGTATGTAATGTATCTCTGCTGCTACAAAAATAAATTGGATGGTCTCCTTGTATTTTGTCTTATCCAGGCATAAATCCATTATGTAACAATGCCACTTTACCTGCACCCTCAGAGCCATCAATCCATTAATCTAAAGAAAATTTTTTTCCCAGTGAAAATACATACACAGACAAAAATAGAGCTGAACCTACTTTCACTGCAAGAAATGCTCGATGTCGAGTTCCAAGAAGGAACATGGATCAGGAACATCAAAGTTGTCCAAAACCTGAGAAAAATAAATTGAAAACTAATATTCAAACTTCATATTCACATAAATTGCAACATAATAGACTGGAATGCTTGAGAGATTATGTACTCAAAGTTCACTGCTCTTTTAGAAAAGCAATTATCACGGAAGCAAAGATTTACAAGGATCCAATTTTTTTTTTTTTAAAGGAAAAGGCTGAATTTATTACACAAGTTAATATAAATATATATAAAGATCAATTTGTTTATTTAGTGACCAATACCTCGGGGTGCACGATACCAAATATGCCAATGCGCTTCCCCTTGTAAATGATGCTAGCTTGTCTGCCCGGTAGAAACTCAGGTGCCTTCACGAAACATCAAGGATGTAAATACCAAATAACAAGAAACTCCTGGCCATGTAAGAAAATTAGCACGGCTAAAAACTTACATCGGAACACTTGATATAATAACCTGTATTATCACCAACTGGCACAAAAGGAGTTCCCATCACTTCCATTACTCTGTCGACCAATGAATGAATCAGCTGCAAATAAGTTTAAAAAAAAAAAAAAAAAATCACTTCTTCAAATAGCTATATGAACTTTATTGAGGTTGCAAAATTGACATGCAAAAAACAGAAGAACATAGACATTGATGTCTCTCAATCCCCAAATTTTACTAAAACTTTCACAACAACTTTATTGAGGTTGCAAAATTGACATGCAAAAAACACAAGAACATAGACACTGATGTCTCTCAATCCCCAAGTTTTACTAAAACTTTCACAACACTTGTATCTGTATAACGACAGTCCAAAAATCCCAGCAGCAACAATTCAATGTATTACTGAGAATCAGCTGTTGAAGCATAGTTTCCCAACAGCCAAGGATTAGTCTACCCAATTAAATTACTTTCCCACCAAACTTCAAGTAATAAATGAGCATTCAAATAAGAATTTAACTAGCAAAATGTGAACTTAATGATAGAAGATAATGAAATCAAATCACAAAGTTAATTCTAAGTATTTTTCATTTTTCTTAATAAAGTTTATCTGAGAGGAAGAATTTATACCTCAAATCCTGAGTTAGTACCACAGTATAGAGCTGCAAGTAGACGGCGATTTGTTGCACCAACATCTGAACTCTCATCTAGCCGTACCACATCACCCACTTCAAATATCTGGATCAATTTCAAAGGTTAAATGCCCGCAAATACACTTTTTTTTTTTTTTTTGAGAGGTAGAGCACTGTCAGAAGAGAAAAAGGAAATTAAACTGATCTCGCATTTCATTTTTGCAGAATGACACTAAGTACATATATCCTCTGTCCCAAAATCCTAGTCTATGTTTCCCTTTTCAGCATCCAAGATAATACTCCACTTCCTATAGATATTGTTCATCTTTCCAATTCAACCCCTAAATGAACAAGGGAACATTTAGTTAAATAAGGACAAAATTCCTATGTTTTGGAGTCCAAATTTAAAGTCATTAGTTAAGTTAAACTTCATGATACCCAATAATCCCACCTATCTGAAAATTTAGATGGAAAGAATAAATACTTTTATTTGTTGAAAGAATAAATACTTTTATTTGTTGTATCAGGTAAATATATGAGTGATGAATATACTTCACAGTTTTTAATTCTATCATGAATGCATTATGATTTCATTCAATTATTATTATCATTTACTTACAGGCACATGTCAGATTGTTTAACTAAATTTGCTAAAACCGTGTGGAAATGAAAATGAATTATGGCATCATTCAGTTTTGATATACTTTTGGGGAAGTTCATTTGTAATGAAGTTACTTCCCAATAAGTGTGATTTAAGTTGTTTGGTGCTCATATAAACTTCCTAGGAAGTGAATTTTACTTTAAATTTTAAAAGATAATAATATCTATGTTATTAACTTAATTATAACTGGAAAATATAGTAAAATAGTAGTAATTAATTATTATTAACTAGGGAAGGTGTGCTTTGCTAGCTTTTAGTCAAGAAGTTAATTCTCTTGTGTCGGGGAAGTTGGAATGTGAACTTCACGAGAAGTACAATAAATAAAATGAACCAAACATACAGAGTTTCTCTACTTCTTGGAAAATTACAGTTCCATAGCCTACTTATCCCCAACCAAACATCACCTATAATTAGGAGTAAAAGAGAACACTATCAAGAGAAAAACGAATGTTTTCTGCAGATATATCATTCATGCTATAAGGAATAGTGACCAAGTGTTCATATGCAGAAAGCACATATGCACACGCCTACATGAGAACGACACCTCTCCGCAATCAATCAACAAGTCAACCTTGGAATCTCAAACTTCTGCCTACAGAGCTGGTGGCTCTAAGCAATATACCAGGCTAATGCATGCATGTTCAGTAAGCCTGTAGAAGAATGTATATGAAAGGACAAACTCTATTGAGAACCCAAAATAGATAAATACCTTTATCGGCTTTGGGTGGTCTTTATTATGCCCTACTATTTTCAGAGCTCCAGGCATGAGGCTGCTTCGGACAACCTATGTAAATGAAGGCAGAGCAAATTTAGAGGTCGTAAAAAAAAAAAAAAAAAAAAAAAAAAAAAGAAAGCAAAGCTGTGTCAAGTGGGAGAGATCTAAAAATGTTATGTGCAGCTCTTTATATGATGAGATTCGAAAGAGGTTTCAAATGCAGCAGACAGAATTTAAGAAAGTAAAGGCTGTTTAATTGTCAAAAGTAATAACAATATCTAATATCTCCATATTGAATGTCTCTCAAAACATAAGTCAAAAAATTTAAAGAGTATACATATTAAGAAAAAAAAATTCTTCTTCATTAAGTTTCTCTCTCATGGTCACCTTTCTTTTTCCCTTGCATCTTAATATTTTTATATGATATAAATAAAATTAATTACGCCGTGCATTTACTATTGATCAACTTCTAATAAATTCTCTTATGGTCACATTTTTTAAGCATCTTAATATTTTTATATAATATAAATAATATATAAATAGAAGTATTTATGTTCCTCATTATTGTATATAAATATTTTTTTTTTCACATTCAGTTTTAGTTTTCCTACCATCAGAACTACAAATTTATGCGTGCGTGCATATATTTTATACTTAATATTTTCTCTTTCATCGTCATCTTTTTTGTTTCCCTAGCTTCTTAACTAAAAATATTAAATGTTTCTTTTTGAATGAATTAATTACAATTTGATAAATATCAATTATTTTAATTATTTTGCATTTCCTTTATTAGATATGTAATTTTCTATTTCTTTTCTAAAGACAAACTTTTTAATGTTAGATATCTGCCGTTTAGCTTTCTTTGATGATATTTGGGTCATTAACATTATTATTACAATTGTAATTATAATTTTACATTTTATTTTACCTGAAATAAAGCAAGGGTTTATTTCTAGCATATATATAAATCCAAAAGAAATTGATAATATTCAGCAAAGAAAAAAAGTTGAACAGAACTTGTTTAATCATATGAACCTACTTGGCTAGTAAAGAGCTGCAGATGCATCATCTTGCAACAAGTTGTGTATCTATTTAACTAACCTCATTAAAAAAAGGGAAAAAAAGAGCAATAATAGCACAGCATGTGTGCACCCCATTAAGTAATAATAGTGGCCATAACATTCCATTAGATGATTTATTGTTAGAAACTTATGTTAAGGTTGTCTATCCAACAATACAATCCTGGCAATAAAGAAGGCGCAAACAAACCTCAAAATCAGAAGACCGTGGATTCCCAACAATAACAGCAGTTGATCCATCATCTTTTATGTTTAACATGTTAAAGTTTTCCCGATAAGAGCATAAAATCCATGTCAAAACCTCTGTAAACCCATTCATTGCAACCTAGTAAGAACGAAAGTAACCAAATGAAAAACCCAAAGAAAATAATATATACATATATATGATCAAAAGCAGAAGAGCAAGCACCTACCTCAACTCTGATAAGATCCTCAAGCTGATTCAAGGCTAGAGGCTTCAATGAAGGCAGTTTCCTCTTCGGGATATTGTTATACCCATAAGCAATCGCAACATCCTTGAAAAAAGATACCCCAGATTTATCAACATATAGAACACCCAAACCAACAGGATTTGGTGCTAAAGATGATAAATGATGCAACCATTACTACCTCCATAACATCACAGGGGTGAAGAACATCACTTCTAGATGGAGGTATGGACACATTAATATTGCTTTTGTCAGGGGCAGACATAGACTGCTCAGCAAGCAATTGCATCCGATTCAACAAACTTGTGACCTAAATGGTAAGAAATGAAAATACTACTCATAATCCCAATGATCATTTGAAACATAAAAGGAAATAAGGAATATCCACACATTATATTTTAATACAAGCAAAAATAGTTTGCATGACAGCATATAAAGAAAGCAAGTTACATGCTTAAATATGACCACAGAGTGCAAAATATGAAGGCAGATAATCAGAGTAATATGATATATTCCCCGAAGTGAGACACATGATTGGTCAAACCAAAAGAATTTCAGATTCCAGTGAAAAGCTAAAGCAACCACAAGTTAACTTCTCATTCCATCTTTTCTCTAGGCTGAAAACACGACTAAAATCAATCAGTGCATTATTGATCTCTATTGTTGCACATGACTAAATCACTTCAGATGACTTCCCCTTAAGGGAAGCTCCACATAAATTCATCAGACAAATCCAACTCAATGACTACATTGTTAGATTCTAGTCCACAAAAATTTTCAAAGAAAAGGTTTGCTAGGCAAATATAATGCTAATCTAGAAAACCAGATGGATGCTTTATTTAAATTTAAGATCAGATATACGTAGAGACTAGATCACTGTGGTAAGAAGTGCAGGAACATGAAGAATTTCAAGACCTCTTCTGCCTTCAAAGAGACTCCAATTGCTCCAGTAATATATGACAGAGGAACTTCCATATTATAGACTGACAAGTCAGGATAGACATGTGACTTCCCATCAGAATATATCACTTCAACTGGTTCCACCTCAAATTTTTTCTTGCAATATGCTGAGAAGGTCGTTACCTAAGAAATCAAAAGGAAACCATTTTTTAAAAAAAAGGTAAGCAAGAATTAATAAACAATCTAACATGCCAAAACAACTCGAACTGCATAAGTTCTTACCATCGTGTTTAAGACTATTTTAGCTTTTGTCAGATCAGTGGCCGTACATTCAATGAAAACATTCTTTGTCTTCAAAGTGATAGCTGAATGTGCACCATTGATAATTGGGGGCAGAGATAAAACAGTTCTGGAGAAAGAAATTCAAATTATTTAAAAGCAAGCAACAATAGACAAAAGGAGTTCTATGGTCATATGGTCACTGCTACTATTCTGTGGCAAGGAAACAACGTTTGTATACAATCAAGAACAAAAACAACTCCTTAGGCACAAGAAAAACATTCATGGGAATTGAAAATGAAATCAAGAACCCATTAAAGAACACTTAATTCTACATGAAATTCTTAATAAACCAGTCAATTTTAGATTTTTACAAAATTACAAATTTCTCAAAGACACTTTTGACCTTACCTCTTACTGTCATATATGACAGGAAAAACTGGTGAATTCTCAATTATGTGCAAAAACTTCTTCAGCTTCAAATCATGCTCCTATATGCAAATATTTATAAGAAAAAATGAGATAAATTTTAAACTTTCAAAAGAAAAATCCTTTGCAGATATCAGGCAAAGAACTAACAATATCGTTATATATCTTTAAGAATAAAAGAAATTGAAAACTCAATGTTCTGAGTAGAGAATGCAATGCCGATTCACTGATCTTAGCTCACCTGATAAAACTCCATCAGCTTATCAGCTCTGTAGCTTTTGACCTAAATAACCCGAAGCAACCATATTAGAAACTAATTTTAGAACACTTGCAGCAACAGGTAGAAGGCATGCCCGGATTAAAAATGAAGTATCAATTTCAGAAGTAACAACAGTGTAAAAAATAAAGCTAATGGGCTATTCGCAGAGTTCAAACAAACTACATCTTAACAAGACCAAGTGTTAGTCACTTTCTTTGGCATAACAGACAGTCTTCAAAATAATTTGTATATAAGCTCAAATGAACATATACCTGCTTCAGTGGAACAAAATTGATGTCTTGAGGAGGCAAAGCCTGAAAATAAGCACATAAAATAGGTCAATATCATAGACAATCACACTTCAATTCTCCTAAGAACATGATAAATATCAAGCAACAAGTAGCATAATAGGAATCATCCAAAAAAGATAGAGAATATGCCAAAATGCTAGTGGATGAGCTACACAAATGTCTCAAACACTCGATAAAATATCATCCACATTATGAAAAAAAAAGGCTTAAAGGTATCTACCAGATTTATGAAATGTCGTTCTTAATAAACGAGTTAAGAAAGTACAAAAATCACCAAGAGAATTTCACCACCAAGTGTTTCCTGGTCATTACATGAATGGTCCAGTATCCCGTAAGGAATTAATGCCAGGATGAAGCTTCCCCTTAACCTCTAATGGAGGAAGGACCCATAGCAGCGCCATTGGACTATGGTCCTCCAAGCACAGCATCATATTACCCAAATGGAATAAGCACATGAGAAGATCACATGACAGAGAGATGAAATGCAAAAGCTCACCTCATAACTAAAAGGACCCTCTAACGTATCTAAGTCATGAGTCCCGATCGCAACCAATGTTCTCCGCCTGAAACACAATGGTGACATCAACATCACAAGGATTGAAAAAAAAAAGGAATGCTTTTGGAACCTTTAAGTACTACCACAGCATTATAACTGCAGAGTGTTACCTGCAAATATTTTGATGAAGCTTATCTTGAAGATCAATGAAGCTGTTGTAACTTGCTTCATCAAATGTAATATCTCTCAAAACAGCACAAACAACATAGGGACGGATGGATGATGTCTACAGCAATGATAAAATTTCAACACCAATGAAGCAAATTACAATGATCGGTTATCCATAAATGCCAAGCTTAAACAAATACCTCTGGTTTTACATGCATCTTATGCATTGATTCCTTCTTAATATTTGCAAGGGAATAAGTTGGTGTCTCATCCTGCTTGTTGAAAATACGGAGCGCTTGAGCTAGCCCCTCAAGGCAAAGCAGATCGTATCTGAGCATACACAAAAGAGAATGTACAATAAACTGGCTTCTATCCACTATATCTTAATTAATACCAATAATTCAGCAATATGAGTGATTCTCATTCACCAATTAAAGAATAAAATGCCAAATTTTAAATAGGTAAAGCAATTTCCAACCTAAATATCAATCCTTAAGCAAGCTAGTGCTGTTTAAAGCTAAAAGCAGCTAGATTAAGCATGTTAGATACAAACTCAGCTAATAGGAAGAGAAAGGTGTAAAACAGCAAGTAGCCGAAATCATGCTATATATAATATGCAAACACAAAAGCTCATGCACATTAAAAAAATATAAAAAAGGAAAAAAAAAAGTAATGTATTGAAGTGGACATCCATGCTAATAATAGTTTTCATCAAGACCATGATTGCATGGAAGACACATGAACAAAGGAGGTTCTGCCATTTCATTTTAGCTTTAGACTCATGTCAGATATAAATATGTAGATGTGAGTATGATTTTTGAAATTAGAAAAATATATGAAAGCATATCAAATAAGAAACTAACTGCATCAAATACATGGAGTCAACCAAATGTAAATAATACAGATAATAGGGTAATGATGCATTAATTACTTCCAAATAAAGCACCTCTTTAAGAAAACCAAACACATGAGATCTGCATTTAATAGCTTAAGTGGATGCAATTGATTTGCTCAATTTAGAGCAACAATTCATTAAACTAGAGAAACACATTGGAATAAGTGTCCTCATTTAGAAGTAATCAACATCCATTCAACATTGATAAAGTAGGAGAAAAACTAGATTATGGTTAGCCACCATTATTTTCAATAATACACTTGATAATACCCAGAGGAATAATGAAATGATATCACATTGAAACACAAGCTCTAATCACAAAGCAAACGAATATTGCGCTAAGAGGCCAACTTCCTTTTTTATTTTTATTTTACAGTTAACTCACTTTCTTTCAGCATGTAAAACCCAATTACTCAGTTACTAAGTTTGCAAATGATCTCTAACTTAAATGGTTAGAGTGATGCACCTCTTTGTCCTGAGGTCAGGGGTTCATACCCTAATATAACAAAAAAAAACTTAATTTGCCAATAGAAAAAAACACGATTGATCAGCTCTTTCAGAGTGGAAGCAAAATAGACTACAGGAAAACCTCCATTACTCTGCTGCTATATGGGACAAAACCCCCAGAAGCACTAAATGACAACTTGCACTCACATGTATACCGTTAAACAGTTAACTGAGAAGGTACCTGTTAGCTGGAACTTCAATTTTATAAATAATTTCTTCACCCTCATTCACTTTTTCTTCTTCATGTCTCTCTTTTCTACTGATTGCTTCATCAGTTGTCTATAAAAGAAACAAGATCACATTTCACACACAAAAGCATGCAACTACCAGTATTTGCAAATCAAGAAATAAAAATAATAAATCTTTTACCACATCATCCAACTCAATACCAAAACTGAAGCAAAGATCCTCAAACTCCTCCTGGGCTACAATGCAGCAAAAAGAAAAACCAAATAAATTCACAAACTAAAAAATAATCAGAAAAGAACACAATTCAGAATAGGAAAGACAGAATTACTGTATGTTCTTCCTAGGGCTGCAAACAGACGATCTCTCACCACGTTCACAGTAGGCATGATGGTGGCTTCGTAGTGGATAAAAATCTATCAACCTGTAAAATACTGATATGAATGATAAGCAAAGTGTGCACAAAGCAAACTGAAGATAATAGAAGGAGACCTGTAAGATAAATTAAAAACAAAGAATATCTATCTACATATAATAAAAGCATGATGAGGAGGAGGAGGAGGGGGCATTTACCTTTCTAAAATACCCTTATAAATTTTAAGTGATTGGGTGTATAATTGTCTCTTTAAATAATTAATTAATTATTTTCAATTATTAATTTATCACAAAGAGAGAATAATTTGTTAACTTATAAATTGGAAGGATTCTATGATAATGTGGACTATAATAGATAGAAATAATAAATTAAAGGGCAATAACGTTTTTTCACCAATGAGACCAAAGATCATTCTATTCCAAGTAGACTATATGCGTGTCTCTCTAGGTGTTCAAGTAGGTGGGGCAAACCGAAGTTTTTGAGTGTGTATGAGAACTGAACTGAAAAAAGGCAAAACGATCATTCGATTCATGAAAAACCAAGCATAACAAGAATTTTGATTTGGAAGAGCCTTTTCCGAAAAGGACATTAGTCTTTATATTATGTCATAAAAACATGAAAATACATAATTCTTGGTTGTAAAGCCACTGCTTGAACAGCAACAATGTATGCTGACAAAACAATGCCAGAAAAGATTTTAACACTAAGGAATATATTCTAATGATGGTAATATTTTAATAATCAGTTTCAGTTCAAATCCAATAGTACTGGATTGATAATTTCATTATATGCTAATAGAACAATTTAGAACAAACAATTCTCAATCTTCATTCTGTTCTTGGCAACAAGTAATTATTTTAATTATTAATTATCAACAAATATTGAGAGAAACAACTCGAAGTGTCTGATAGAGAAAGTCCATATAATCCTAATTTGAAAATATTTAAATCATAAGATGAATATGTACTACTGCCACAGTCATATTTGAAAGGACGACTGTGCTTCAGAGATTAGCAAATTCTCAACAAATCAGACACAAACACTTAGAATGAAGCATAATTGTGCTTGACCTCATGAATAGTTGCTAGATTTTGACATAAGTGTGCTAATGGCAGTACGCATGAGCTCTGTCCTCTGCTTATAATTCTTGCAAAAAATTAATATAAAAACTCTAAAAATAAAATGAATCCTTTTATCATAAACACTGCAAGAAAACATATAAAATATATTGTAAATTGTGGTCATAAATTAAAATACTATCAAAGAAACCAAGAAAGCTAACGCAAAATCAAGCATTCTTGTTTGCATTTTCTTAAACACTTAGTGGGTAGTGGCGGATTGGGCAACTATTTTACTGTTCATACTTTTCTGGTGTAAGAAAACACCAGACATGTAGAATTCGGCTCATTTTCAAATAACAAACCCAGCAATCCTAACCCAGTAATCAAAATGAAGAATAAAAGGAAATGAAGACATACCTACTGCGAAAGACGAAGATGTTCGACTGCCGCACTGCCGGTGGGGTTAGTGGTGAGACCGGCGGAGTGAGATGACCAGGCAGAGAGGAGAAGTAAATCGAAGAAGAAGAGAGGGAATCTGCCGGACTGCTGCTGCTTGTTCAATGCGTTTTAGGGATTATCCCTGAAATAAGACGGTGCCGTTTCGGTCAAATGTTTAGGTTCATTGGTTCGGTTCAGTTATTCAACAGAGCGAACCGAAAATGAACTGAAAGTCATTAGGTTGACTTTTCAGAAACTGTGAACCGAACCGAACTAAACGGAAAGTAGTTCTGCTCACCTACTTTTGAAGATCTTACAAAAATGAACTTAATAACCTTAATAAAGTAAGGTTATTTTGAGAATTGTAAAATTGATTAGTGTGAATATTTGTAGGATTTTATTGTGCCATTATTTGGATTTTTTTACAATTATTGGTGTTTAATTTAACTATTTGATACAACTAATAGCGGTTGGAAAAAAAATTAGAATTTAACCAAGCAGTGACTAATTTCATCGGCTCCTATTTTGAAATTTTTTAATTTCAGTAATTACAATATAATAACTTTATTAAAATAATAATGAATTTAATTTTTTTGTAAAATTATTATTAAATAAAGTTAACTTTTGATTAATAATAATTTAATTTTTATGATTTTAGACCTAGTATCCTCAAAACTAACAAATAAGACTCGATATTTGATAATCTGGTTTCGGAATGAGAAAGGAACATCCTGAAACTAAGAACAGTGCTAAGTTCCAGCAGCTTCCTTCAGCAATTAGGAAACCCCCTAAGTCAATTTCTAAGTTAAAAGTTCAAATGAAGAAATCGTGTTGCAAATTTGAAGAGCCAATAGTTTTAGATCTTGTATGTGTTGTGCATATTTTAAGTGGATTTTGGGTTTAACATTTTAGGACTTTAATGTAATCCTCCTTCTAAAGTGAAGAGAGATATTTATTTTGATGGATGAATATATGATGATACGAGACAATTAACTATTTCCCAATTAGATAATGATGATTAGTCGGATTTAATAATAATAATTTGGTTTCTTAAAATAAATAGATTTTAGAAAGCATAAATTAATTCATAAGTGTCGGTAATTTAGACGGTGTTTCGTGTGAAAATCAAAATATCGCATCAAACTCTCTTGTTTTTAAAATATTTAGAATTCAAAAAGCATGTCTTACTAGATTAAAAATGGAATCAATTAGTTGTTTGAAAGAAATTAAAATTTAATTCCAAATGATAAAAGACTATGCATAAAATTAAAAGATGTGTTAGTCACCATTTTGCAAATAAAAAAAAAAAAAAAAAAGTGAAAGTATAAAGTTTAAGGAGGGAGTGTTTTGGGGAGTTAAAACAAATTGGATGAGCGTGAGTAGTGCACATAATTCTATATTGTTAGAGATTTGAATGCAAGGGGTATACTGTTAATACATTTTGCAATTGTAGGGGCATAATGATACACTTTCAATCAAAGTTTAGGGATAAAATTAATATAACAACACATGTTTAATTATTAATTTCTATTTGGTTTATGGATTTATTAGCATTTTGAATGGTGGCAATGCAACTGTCATACTAAAATTGTTCTTTTTTTTTTTTATTTTAATTCAATTTTAATAAAGTGTATTAACCAAAATATATGGTTTTTATAGCATAAAATGACCAAACATACAGATATGATAAGTATTTAGCCAAACACATGCATTTAATAGTGTATTAGTCAAAACACAATGATTTAATAGTAAGTTGACCTAAATTAATTATTTCTTAATATTAATTATATGTAATTAAAATAACAATTAGTTTTATGGAGTAAAAGTATAATAAGAAAATTTGGATGAAAAAAGCTCAATGTCTTATTTTTACAAACTACCAAGATTTTTTAGTGTATTAGTAAAAACATAGGATCTAATAATAAATTAGATCAAATCTGAGGAACTTAAACAATTAACAAATTCATAATCAAAATAAACATAAGAGAAAATCTCTATAGAGTCCCTATGATTTTTAAAAATATGCTCTTTGGTATTTGTGTTATAAGCAAGAGGCTCTAAAATCATCCAAAAATTGGTCCATCCAACTCTCTACAATTTAATTTTATTCATTTTTTTATTTAAGCGAACTCATTAATTTTGGTTCTAATTAAAATTCAACCCTTATCTCCTACCAAGAGCCACCTTTCTTTCCATGAAGAACACGAATTATTCTCCACCACCGTCACGCACCAATCTAAAATTCTATGAAAACAACAATACAACCATCTTCACTCGCATATTCTTACTTCAATTAATTAATTTCTAAACAACACTCAATTATCAAAAATGAAAAGAAATTATTGAGCTTTTAATATTCCAAAAACAACTAAAAGAAATCACAGTCACACAAATACCATCAAGCAGTTACATCAATAATTAATGAAAAAAAGAATGATGAAATTGAACGTAACAAATAATTAATAAAACTCACGATGTTGGTAGTTAATGGACAAAAACTAAAGAGATCCATTTGGATTGAACACCCCACCCCTTGTAACCATATTCAGCCGATTTCTTTAATAACTTTGACGCCTCACTTGTGACGTCGTCGCGCATTAGTTGCTGCAGGGGTGCACTTAATGTCTCCTTCAATTTTTTCATATTGATCATCATCCAAAGCATAGTAATCTAAATAAAATCATAGACGTATGTGTAAGAAATTCTCACTCAAAGAACAAATACAACACAATTAGGCAGTTGCTTTTTCATATCATGCAAACAGTGGCCAAGAAATTTTTAGTGATGCCGTCGCTACTACCTGACTTGAATCGATGACTTGTTACCACTAAATAGAGCTTAACAAAACTACATTCAAAGTCCTGAATTTTAGGTCAATCAAAGGTCAAAAAGCTGAGAATAAAAAATGGGAGTGTAAGGCTCCTCCATATTTGAGACCCCTCATAATGGTTAGGTCGTCCTTCTGATAGCATGTAAATCCAACTTATTTTTATTGTTATATTTATATTGATTTTGCATAATTTGTACTTAAAAATATAGTTTTATTTGATTATTTATTTTTGTGCTAGGAAAAGTTGGATTTGACAGAATGGAGCAAAAAGAGAGCATAATTGAAGCGTTTTGAATAAAGATTGAAACTGCAGAAGGCAATCCGATCTTTAGCCGTTGACGAGACTAAGCGGAAAACGGGAGACACAATTTATTTTGAAAGGTCTGCTGGCCCAAAACATCTCAATGATTATTTCTGCTCGTTTTAAAGTCTGGAAGAACGATTTATTATTAATTTTAGTGGATCCTGTTATTATATTAGTTGACCCTACCTTTTGGGAGGTATATAGGTCAGTTTTAGGTCTTTCTATAGACATTTTTCGCCATCAGAATTAGAGGGACGAGATTTTCATTGTTGAACAACTATTTTCGCAATTCTTTCTTCTTCTTCATTATGTTTTCTGTCATAGTCATGCGTGGCTAATTCCCTTTGTTCAGTTAAGGCTTAAACCAAGGTACAAGTTTGATTTCAATTGTGAGATTAATAAACTTAATTGAATTTCTTAATTTTTGTTGCATTTATATTCTTTCTGTGATTTTTTGGGAAAATATATCCCCTAGCGAAATTCTATTGAATGAATTAACAGGGCTCGTTATTTTGTTGAATAGCAATTTTCATAACTATTCGATTGAATCAAATCCGTAATTGTTTGGTTAGATCGATAGAGTAGTAATTAATATAATCTGATTGGGTAGAACCTTTTGGGTTATATTAAGGGAGAATATAATCAGATTTAAATGGATACTCGTAGTTTCTGTTAATCTGGGTAGGGTTCTACTAATTTTTAATGCAATTAACGGTTAAATCATTCGTCATACTTAGGATTGCTAGTTAATTAGGGGTTGTTATTAGATCGTATCTTAGCACTATTACTACGGTAGAATTGGTTGGGTTGACGTTCTTTCTGGCTATAACTTATCTGTAATATGAATTAAGGAATCATTCTTGAAATCAATGATCAATCTAATCGAACTTTGCTCCGAGGTATGCCTTAACTGAATTCATTTCCTATCGTTTTAATTTATTATTAATTTCTGCCTTTTTTTAATTTTTCAATTAATCAATTTCCTTTTAATTTTTAATTCCCCTTTACTTTATTTGTTTTTATTTTCAATTCTAGTTATTTACGACAAGCTAGTCCCTAGGGTTCGACCCTTCTCACCCTATTTACAAGTTTGTTTTGTAGGAGAGCAAATTTTTATTTTTGGTGGATTTGACACCCATCAAATTTTGGCGCCGTTGCCGGGGACTAGTTAACTTTACTGTTTATTGTCTCTTTGAATGACCAGATCTGAAAATTTTTGGGCTATTCAGCATTGCAATATGAAGTATGGAAAAGTGGAAATTCAAAGTCTAGAGACCAATAAAATGTTTAAGATGAATGGTCATCAATTGAAGTCATTTTATGAAGGTCTTAGTGTTCTTCAATCGGAGAATTTGAAGCTCGAAGAACCGAGAGAGTGCAGCTGATGAGCTTGCTCGGAAACGTCTAGCCGGAGACGTTAAAATCAAGCGCTCACTGGGAGGCAACCCAATATTTAATTTCTGCTTAATTTTTTTTTTCTTTATTTGAATTTTCTTTATTTTTCCTTAAATTTTCAAAAAAAAAAATTGCATGAACAGTGTCAAATTCTAAATTGAGTAGATCCACTCCCAAACCACCACCTACAACACTGCAGCACATCAGTAGCTGCTAAAAAAAGTAAGACAATAATTCATCAAGCAAGTGTAGGTAAGTAAATAAGTGTGGGGAGGCCTATTCACAGAATTTTCGGAGCGAAAATAGGGCAGTATCCATTCCTTACTCTTTTTAATTTCGTTGCTTGTGAGCTTACCTTGACTGTTTGAATATTTATCCACATTGAGGACAATGTGTTATATAAGTGTGAGGAGGGGATTTAAAATTGGTCTTTTTGCTGAGATTTTTGAGCTTACTGTTAGTTGTTTGATTGCTATGCCTCACAGTTTTTTATTGTCAAGTTTTTACACCTTTAGTTATGGCATTTGATAAACTTTTTTGAATATTCCTGCTGGTATTGTAGCTGCTGCCATATGTTTAATTTTTGATAAAAACTTGAGACTTTTAGGTTGAATTAGCTGAGCTACTTAGACATTTATCCCATGTTAATTTTTTTTTTGAGTAATATTTTTGCATGTTTGATGTGTTAACTTATTTTGGAATTACTCAATTGGGTTTATTTGTGTCTTTAAACATGATTTGGAACTCTTAGGGAGTCTAGAGAGGAGAACTTCGCTTTAGAATTTAGTTTGACCATTGTTAAAACTTAAGACGATAAGACTTAGTGAGCGGGAACCATACTTGAAGTTGACCGTTATTGCACTCGTGTGTCTCAATTTAAATTGTTTACACTTTGAATTCTAAAATTGTTCTTTCAAAACTTAGTTTCTTTCGACACGTGTTTTTGAGAGCAATATTCAAAGCAAAAATTTAGGATAACTTCTGAACACTAGAACTTTCTTTTACGTTCCCTTGAGGCGAAATCCTAGGTGAGTCTCGACTTTGGAAATGATCTAGGCGTTCTTTGGCCGATTCATTAATCCCTTTTACGTTTTCCCCACCTTGACATTACCGTTCTTTTTTACCCCTTTTAGTCTACGAAGTATTCTAAATGCATACTTCCAATTTCTTTCAAAGCCTATAATATAACCATATAACCCAAAAAGCCTTTGCCTACCACCCTTGAACAAGAAAATTTATCTTTTCGATTATTATTGAACATGCATATGTAAGTTGTTAAGATTTGGCGTAAAATGCATTTTTGCTAATATTATTATTTTTTTAGTTTAGTTGTTGGGAATAAATAGTCTATATGGCTTGTGTGATCTGTAATTAATTGTGTAAATTTTAGTTTCCTACTAAAAAAAGAAAAAAAAAAGACAAGAAAGAAAAAAAAAAAGCAGCAAAATAAAAAAAAAAGCTGCAATTTTCGTTGTAAAGCTGCAATTCTGGTTTAGTATTGTTTCTTTGTTGTTCTTTGCATTAATTGCCACTTAAGTACTAAAGGTAATTACATTGTGCATCGCTCTTTTGCAGTTAAATGTAAAGACTTATTTTCTTGTTATTCTCTAGCCTTACATTATCCATTTCTTTTGTAACCATTATCCTAGCCTAACCCATATAAAAGACCTAATGATCCTTAGTTGAGACTTGTCCTACATTAGTAGAGAGGGAACCGCGAGGAGAGTCTATGGTTGTTCATTAAATAATTTTCTTGAAGCTATGAAAATGTATTTTATATGCTTTGATTATTGCTCGATGAAACATTAGTTGATTCAAACTTCGTATGTGTGCATGAGTGTTTTAAGAATTCTTAGTGTAACCTTTTTCAATTAAGTTCACGATGATGGAATGATTTTGACAGTTTGGTATCCAATTGCGATGTTGCGTTGTTTGCGGTTTTTGCATATGTTGAATTGAATTTCGTTGTGAAGTTGTGGTCTCCTATATGGATTAGATTTCGAGTTCTAAGTCATGCTTGAGGACAAGCATGGGATAAGTGTGGGGATATTTGATAGCATGCAAATCAAACTTATTTTTATTGTTATATTTGTATTGATTTTGCGTAATTTGTGCTTAAAAATATAGTTTTATTTGATTATTTATTTTTGTGCTAAGAAAAGTTGGATTTGGCATGAATGGAGCAAAAAGTGAGCATAATTGAAGCGTTTTGAATAAAGATTGAAACTGCAGAAGACAATTCGATCTTTAGCCCTGGACGAGACTAAGCGGAAAACGGGAGACACAATTTATTTTAAAAGGTCTGCTGGCCCGAAACATCTCAATGATTATTTCTGCTCGTTTTAAAGTCTGGAAGACCGATTTATTATTAATTTTAGTGGGTCTTGTTATTATATTAGTTGACCATACCTTTTGGGAGGTATATAAGTCAGTTTTAGGTCTTTCTGTAGACACTTTTCGCCATCAGAATTAGAGGGACGAGATTTTCATTGTTGAACAGCTATTTTCGCAATTCTTTCTTCTTCTTCATTATGTTTTCTGTCATAGTCATGCGTGGCTAATTCCCTTTGTTCAGTTAAGGCTTAAACCAAGGTACAAGTTTGATTTCGATTGTGAGATTAATAAACTTAATTGAATTTCTTAATTTTTGTTGCATTTATATTCTTTCTGTGATATTTTGGGAAAATATATCCCCTAGCGAAATTCTATTGAATGAATTAACAGGGCCCGTTATTTTGTTTAATAGCAATTTCCATAGCTATTCGATTGAATCAAATCCGTAATTGTTTGGTTAGATCGATAGAGTAGTAATTAATATAATCT
>CANUEY010570848.1:0-26858 GCA_948099555.1 Croton setiger
TATATATATAAACTATTATTCTAAAACACCTAAAATAAAATAAATGTAAATATGATTGAGATAGTATAAAAATGATTTGATTGTTAGTTGGGGAAAAAAGATCTATCCAACATGTGAAAGTCATGTTTCACATACTAAAAATTTAATTTTTTTTAAAAAAGACTCTTTTAATTTTATTAAAAAAATTAATCACTGAAATATTTTAAAAATACACTCTTCAATTTTTTTTTTCTTTTTAAAAAAGAAATGATTCATGAAATATTTAGAAAATATACTCTTCTGTCTTCTTATTTAGGGAAATCTTCAATCTTTGATAATTTATAACACATATAATCTAATTTTTCATGATAATTAACTGAACAATCTAACACCCCGAGACAATGCCTATGCCGAGTGTTATTAGCTTTTTACATGTTTTTTTGTGAAGGAATAGCTTTTTACATGTTTAAAATCTATATTAAATACGGATGGATAAAATGTTCGTTTTATACTCTAAATATCATTCTAACCAACCTTATCTAAATAAATGAAAAGAAAAAAATTGATTTTCCATATAAAAGCAGATCAGCAAACTTGGAAAAAGACTTTGATTCTAATAATTTGTAAAAGAGTATGAAAATTTGATTGGATGCTTAACTTCAATTCAAGAAAATACTATGTGTAGAAGTTGAAGTATTAAATGAAGTTGTATTTTGACTTTATATATTCCAACTTAAAAACCACGCAATGCATAAAAAGTTGAAGATTATCATCAGCTACTCAAACTAGTTCTTTGTATTCATATGAATCTCATAAAAACACAAAACATAACTCCAATTTCAATAATAATAATGTGTCGTGAACACACAACAATCAACGATTAAAAATGTTTTTCATCACAATAATTAGCAATATTATTTTTTCTTAGAAACAACTTACAAGTATTCTATTTCTATCTATCTATGCTGGATGATCTTGTTTTTAAGCTCGTCCTTCCTGGCTCCCAAAATCCGATCCACTTCCTTCCCTTTCTTCACCAGCACAAATGTTGGCATAGCCTGTACTCCGAATCGCTGCGCCACATCCTAACAAAAACAAAGCCAAAAACCAAATTCATCAACCGAGCAAAGCAAAGAACCCTAATTCTACAATCAAAACAATTAATCAAAATCTACATACACCCAATTCATCCACATCGATCTTTGCAAACAGGACATCTTTAAACTCCGCAGCCATGCTTTTAATTTCTGGTTCCATTAGTTTACAAGGCCCACACCAAGATGCGGCAAAATCTATCACCGTCTTTCCTCCAAAATTAACCACAATATCAGTAATATATAATACCTATTTTCAAAATACTTACAAACCAACTATAAAATATAGATAGATCTGCTTGCTTACTAGCTGCGTTGAATCTTTAATGGAATTGAAGTGGAGCTGCCATCGCTCAGATGAGTGAAAAGTAGTGACTCCGGAGTGATCGCCGGAGGAGTTGTTTTCGGAGGCTGAGTCGCCGGCAAGGGCAGAGAACAGAGATCCCATGGAAAATTAATGTATTCAAAACAAAACTCACAGCTAGGCAAGGAAGCAGCTTCGTTTTGGCTTCTATCTTCGTTTTTTATATGGAAATAAGTTTCAAATGGTCAGCAAATTGGTGCCCACTAAACACAAAGAGACACGTGTATAATTTTTTTAACACATAATGATATAAGAAATTTCGAAAGATAAATTATCACCGTATGTCTCCGCTTCTCATTCTTCGCTTCCTTCGTTTCCATAATTACTTTAGGTTTTTAAAATTTTTTATAATTTACTATCGTTTAAAAAATAATTAGTAAATTCTTTAATTCTATATTATTTGATTGTCGGGTCAGTTCGTCTATTTTCCATACATTAAAATACTTATATTTGTTTTAAGTTCTTAAAATTTATATTAATAAACTATTGGGTTTTTTTTTTATTTTTTTATATATTTAATTTTAATTTAAATAGATTTAAATTTTAAATTTTAATATAATAATAATAATAATTTACTAAGAAAAATAAAAAAAATTATCTCCACCATTTTTTTCACGGTTGCCTTTCATCTTCCTCATCAACACGCCGCTGCCACAACTACTATCTAATATCAAAAAATAACTAAAGAAAAATAATAATATCTTTCTTTTACAAATTACTAAATATTAAGACTAAAATCAAATAAAAATTTCTATTATGAAGTGAAATGCATCATTCCTATTATTAAATTTCACTATCCTCAGTTGATTAATCAACACCTAAACATACAAATTAGCTAATCAAATTGATGTATATACTGAAATAGTGTGATATTTACAATTGATGCATATATCAGATTAAAGAAAAAAACTCAAAGTCATCAATAATGATGTTAGTAGTTGTGCCTTTCTTCTCTTTTACCTTTTGTCGAGCAACTTGTCTTTATGTCATACACTTTTCCTTCACCAAATTCATGTGCTTGTTCTGTACCCATTTTTCATCATCTACTTCCCGTCAAGAAACAGAAGTAAAGATAAAAAAAAATTTGCAACAAAAAGACAACATATTATTCTTTATTTGAGTTCGATTTTTTATTTTTCTCTAATAAAAAAAATCAGATTTTTGGAAAAAGAAAAGAGATGTGAGTTAAAAATATATCTCAAGCCTTCGCATGCCTACAGAATCTAGAATGGAATTGGCTAGAGTAGCCGGCAGTAGTGGGTGGCAACGATGAATGGATGAGAAGTTCAATTGAATAGAAAAATAAAAACTATGAAGAGGATTCGGAAATTAGGAAACCTAGTTGTGAACTCTTACCTCCCTTCGAGCCCCGGGCTCATTCGTGGACGAAAAATTGCGGGGGTGTTCACTCGGAAGTGTGTTGTTAGAGTCGCCACTTAATTTATTTTTTGTTAGGAGAAAATTAAGAAGAACCCCAAGTGACTCCATTTTTTACAATTAACCTATTTCTAGATTAATCGGCTCAATGAATAATAGACACTAGTTTGTGAACCCGATGTGGATTCGGAGACTATGTCATGCATATTTGACTAACCCAATTGTTTATATATTTTATATATATGTAAACAAAGAGTTTAAAAGAGGGGTTAACTTGTTACTCGGGGTTATATCCCAAGTATGCCTACATACTCTCGTTTGTATGAAAGATCAAGGTCAATGTAGTTCGAGAAAGCCTATTTAAAGGCGTGTAGAAGAGGGAATGCATGTATGCATGTTATATATGTGTGCGTGTCAAAAGGATTGCCAAGCCTATGGCCAAAAGGTGTGATTTAGGCACTTAGGTGCCGAAATTAGTTAGGTCTAGGGACCAAAATGATATCTTGTTAAGCCTTGGGCCAAAAGAGTAACTTATGCGGTCTAGGGACCAAAAGTGTAATTTTATGGCACTAGAGCCGAAAAGATGGTCTAAAGACCAAAAGTGTAATTTTACGGCGTCGTGGCCGAAAAGGTGGTCAAGGGACCAAAAATGTAATTTTACGGTGCTGTGGCCGAAAAGATGGTCAAATGACCAAAAGTGTAATTTTACGGCGCCGTGGCCGAAAAGGTGGTTTAGAAACCAAAAGTGTAATTTTACGGCACCGTGGCCAAAAAGGTGGTCTAGGGACCAAAAGAGTGATTTTATGGCGCTGTGGCCGAAAAGGTGGTCTAGAGATCAAAAGTGTAATTTTGTGTGGTCTTGGGGCCAAAAAGAGTGATTTTTAGGCCTTAAAGCCGAAAATGCAATTTTGCATGGTCTTGGGACAAAAATTGTGATTTATTTAGGCCTTGAGGCTAAAAGGGTAATTTAATTGGGCCTCGGGGCCAAAAGATTGATTATGTAGGCACTTGGGTGCCAAAAAGTGATTATGCAATGTAAAATGTTATGCATGTTGGAATTGAGGAGGACAAAAGAGTATCAAATAAAAAATATTGAGTTTAAGTGCATACCTATGATAATCGGCGTCCGCTTTGTAGCTTCAGCTTGATTTGGACTTTTTATTAAGTGTTTATTATAGTATGAATGCACAAAAACACAACAATGCAATGCAGAAAGCGGCAAAGAATTGCCTGGTGATAAGGAATCGCCAAAAGCAAAAAGGGAGAAGAGAGCGGCTGTCAACATAGCTCAAGGTGTGAGTGAAAAGGACCTCTAAAGGGCTATTTATAGGGGAAAATCGGCCAAAATTTGACCTAGGCAGCCCGGAGCGCCTTGGAGGGCGACCAGGAGCTGCCTTTTGCTAGTTTTTCACTTCTGAGCAATTTTAGGATGTTCGGGGACTCCGATGACTTTTCTGAGGCCAGTTTCGTGATCCTCGTGATATTCCAGACATTTCCAGTACCATGAAGGCATACTTCCAACGCAATTTGCTAGCGCAGTCTAGTCCGAGTCAACTGTTTGCAGTCTGGGAAACTCGGTTTTCCGGATCTCAAAATTCAAGTATCACAGTTGCCCCCTACTGGGCGGCATAAAAATAATTTATGGAGCTTAGTTGTTTTTCGAATAGCGAATTTTGAGGTAGGAATCCGGACGCGTGGGAAAGACCTGCGTTTCCATGCATAACTGGACTATGAGTCTCCTAAAAGTGGAAATGATCAATATAAGGCCATATGGTTTGATTGCTTTGACCACTCTACGCGGGAGGAGGGGATTGGTGGTAGTGGATTGGAATTTTCTTGAAGGTTTACATCAAATTTAGGATCCTGAGGCTCATGTTTTTTTCTTTGGGTCATTTGGAGGATATGTGCCCCCATTTTTTTAAGGAAGTTTGTGCAATAATGTGATGTGATCTGAATGGCCCCTTGATTACATACGAAATCAAGAATGGCTACTTGAGATCTTTTGAGAGCCTCTTTTACTTCACTAAGACATATGCCCAAACAATGTTAGTGGATGAGCAGAAAATGATTCTGTCATCCCTAATAGATGAGACTCAAGATGTTGGCCCTCGTTTTCTGCCTCTTAGCATATTTTCTATTTAATAATGATCTAGGCTTTAGAGATCTGCAGTTCTGCCCCCTGATTAGGCAAATGAAGGAGATGAGCTACATTGATGGCATTGTGCTGATAAAAACCCCGTGGAGTTCAGACAAAGCGAACTTGGGTTTTAATGACTGGACTATTTCTCCAACATTTTTTTAATTTGATGCTTTCTTGCACTATTGACATTTTCTAGCGTATATTTGATGTTTTCCCCGAGTATCGAACTTGGTTTATTTCTCAAGTATGGCTAATTGAGAAGCCAAGAAGGAACACACTGGTGAGTGACTTAAAGGGGTGGACTCAAGGTTCAGGTGAGGTGACTGACGAAGAGATTAAGATTACTCCATAAGGTGATGAAGTTTAAGGAAGACTTGACGTCTAAGGAAGATATTGACAATGTTGCCCCTTGCAGAGAGGGGGAGACTTAGTTTGCCTTTTCGATTTGTGACTTGGTTTGACAGTTTTGGATTTTTGAATTTGGACATTTTCAAAGATTTTGACTTTCCAAGTACAATTTTGCTTTTTATTTTTCTTTATTTTAGCTCACACCATTCACATCCCACACTTCATTTGTAGAGATTATTTGTAGTTAAGAAAACAAAGCCTTTGAATTCCTTTTTTTAATTTGGCCTACTTCCCATTTTTTGTTTGGTAGAGATTATTGACTGTTCATAACTTATTTATAAAATATTCATCAACAGTTTGAAAATTGTCACAATATATTCATATTTTGCTCATAAAATATTAGACAATGGATAAAAATAAAGCTTTTGCATTTAAAGTTGGAAAAAAATAGACCTTTTTTAACTTTTTTGAACAAACACAGACCACCTAAAAACTAATGGACAAAAATAGAACTCTTTTTTAACTTTTTTGGACAAAAATAGACCCTTTATTTTTTGGGATCAAAATGGACCTCCTAAATTTACTCCCCTGTTAACCTAAGTAAAACATAGCACGCTTTTCCTCCTTCTCATGCAATTTACATCCCAACAATAGTAAAATCAAAACAAATTCACCATCAAATTAAACAAAAGCTCCAACAATCCAAAAAATAGCAAAAACAACTCAAAAGCAGCACTAAAAACATCAAATCAATAGCAAAAAGAAGATTTCAGATTACAACAAAAAAAAACACCAAATCAAAAATAAAACAACACCAATTCTGCAGTACACAGCATCCTAAATAACACAAAATTGCAATAAACCAAAAACATAAACAATAGCCTAAACCAACAAATCAACAACAATTTTGCTACAAATCAACACCAAAAATAGCAACAAAATGTCATCCTCAAGTAAGTAAACCTACATTACAAAACAATGTGTTAATCTAAGATTTTAATTGCTTATAAATAAGATAACATCACATAAACATCAAATGCAAATACATGTTTGATAAAATGCTTGAACTAGAAACATATACTAAATGAAAAAAAAATATATATTGTTCATTTAAATTCATAAATGCAGGTTTAAAAAATGTCAAAGCACTAATTTACCATAGTTGATATTGGGACAATGAAGAATATAAAGATTATAAGATCAAAAGGGTTTTACTACCAATAAAATGTACTTGTGCAACAATGGAAACCATTGTATTTATATAATTGAAAATCAAACCCAATGAATAGAACCTTATAATAGAATGGAAACTAAAAGGAAGTGGTAAACAGCAATATGAGTTTGCAATTCTATTTGGAAATTCAAAAAGACCAACCAAACATCATGGACCATTCAATTTATGTGACTGCATTTCAAATTGAAGATAACATGAATCAACAAGTAACCATATCAAGTACAAATTCAGTTTGAAAGGAAGCAACAGAATGTTCAACAGAAATTGAACATCCCTTGAAAATCATTGGAACAAAATGCAATTTTATAAAACATGCAACATCTTTAGCTTCTTCAACAACATAGAACATATGCAGCAAAACGAATGAGTATGAAGGACGAAGAAAAGAATTAAGGAATTATACTAGACATAAATGGAAAAAACTTTGACAAAAGGAGTGTATTTAAAGACAAGAAAAACAATGAAATCAGTCATTAATCTCCATGCAATAAGAGAACACTTCAAATACAAACAAAAATATCAAACAAAAAAGGTAGACTAAAAAACAAACACAAACTCACGTTTACTGTTCAAAGCATGTATTACTGATGTTAAAAGAATGTTCAAAATAGGATCTGAAAAAAATAATATAAATTGTTCTAATGACTAATTTATGTGCAGGTACAAACTACAATGTATCAGTGAAGAGGGCAAATAGAAAATTATAGCAAGAACAATAAACAAAACAAGCATGTTCAAGCTAACAACATTCAACAAGACACACGCTTAAAGTACACAAGAAAGAAAGCAGTAACAAAAATAAGCTTCCTCACAAGTTATAGTAGAATTGATCAAGAACAAATATATTTGTAACAACCTATACCCTATATGCGTCATTTAAAACAGTGCTATTTTTTTTTTTTTGTATATCATACACATGACATGCTATATATGCTAATTTCTATAACCCCTATACCAGATATTACAAGCCACAATTATAATTTACAAATTATGCACCTATATGCAAATAATAATAACTACCATGCATATGACATGCCATATATTTTTCATTATAACTTTTAAACAAATTATTACATGCATTATTTATAATTTACACTTCATATAACATAAATCTATATGACAAAATTAAACGAATGATACAATGCAAGGGAGAGAGATCCTAGGTTTCAGCTGACCGACCTGAGTAGAAAGGAGGTGTAACTGACGCTGTCAATTGCCAAACAAAAACCTTAAATCATAGAATTGCAATTTGATGAGTTGCATACTCAATAAGTATAAACTAAAATAATTATTTCAATCAGATAATATTTGTTTTCTTTTAAACATCTAATTTTTCCTTTTACCCTTAAATTTTCTCAATGATTTTATAATATAATAACTGTAATTATTCATAGATTATAAATATATGGCATAAACACAAGATATTTACTCCTCAGATTAATAAAAAAAATTTCATCAATTCGAATTAAGAAGAAAAATGAAAGAAAAGTATATAGTTAGAACTTGAATACCAATTTAACATGTAGATATGAAGGAGGTGTTTTTGAATTCTCAATTCAAAAACATAATGAAACTTTCTAATTTAACACATAGATTTGAAGGAGGCGTGGTGTTTTTAGTTCACTCGTAGATTTTCCTTACAACTTTTAAGTTCTCTAATGTGATCGTTCCTAGAGTATTATAGAGTGAAGCAAATAAAACACATCATTAATATAGTATATTATAACAAACCAATAAAAAAGAAACACATGTCTAATAATAATATAATACTCTCTCGTTCCATAATATAAGATAATTTCTTATAATATATTTTTTTATAATACCTAAGATTTCTTCAATTTATAATTAATTTTTAATTAAATTGACTATAATACTCTTACTTTAGATACTCAAAAGTCTAATATTTCTTATTAATGATAAATAATTTTGAAAAAATAATATTTAATACTTTTCGAAATATGAAAACTTCCTTATATTATAAACACTCCAAATGAAAAACTTAATGCTTCTTCAACCTCTTCAATCATTCTTTCTCTCTAATTAATAATTTGTCAGTCTCTTTTTTACAATTGATTTTCCCCCTCTATTAAAACACGATGTGCTTCTTTCTTCAATCCATTGGCAAATTAAATAATGATAGTAATGTAAAATTTATATTTGAAATATAATTTCTTGGATAACTGTTTCTCTACCTTACATCTCTCTTCTATGTGAAAACACCAAAATATAAAAACATGGCTAGAAAACTAACTAAGAAATGGCTTTGTTGCATAATTTCTGTTTTGTTGTTCTAATGAAAAACCTGCAAATTGTTTTACTTTTATTTTCGTTTGCAAAATAAATTAATTGGGTTGATCCTTTCTTTAGTCATATTTGCTGATAAAAAAATGATTAAGAAACATGGACCATGATTTTGATAAAAAAAAAAATAATAATAATAATCTGTCATTTACGAGCAAAAGAGAAAAGGTAGGAGAGAGAATAATAGGGAAGAGAATTTTTTTGCTTATTTGTAGTGATTATATACTATTATTCAAATATGTATGAAAAGTTGCAGCATTCATAATTTTTATTTTTATTTTTTACAGTTTAAAATTTACAAATTTGAATCTTAATTAGTCTTCTTTGTTGTTCTTAAAAAGACGATCAGCCATTAAATATATTAGTTTTTTTAAGAGGGAGATGATAAAGCCGGGACTAATTTGCCTCCCAATTGGATAAGGAATCGGAAGTTGAAGACAATTAGGTGAAGCTGGAAAAGAAACCGAAACAATTTCTGCCGAAACAGTTAGAAATGGGTAGGCAAAAGAACCATACAGCTTCTTTTTGTATTCAACGAAAATCTCTTCTATTTGACCTCTTGAACAAAAAATTTTCTTTGTTTGTATTCCACTCTTCAAATCGCTTCAAATTTGCTTCTAATTTTATTTGCTAACAAAGCCAAATGTTAAATGAACTAATAATATGGAAATATAAATTAATATTATAGAATTTCATATAGAAACACAGATAAATTGAAGATAATGGGAAAGTTGAGGAAACGAGAATGAATTGGTTTGTTAATTTTATTTATTTATTTTTATATTATTGCCATATGTAATCAATAGATTGGTTTGTTACAAGATGACATGTTTGTAACACATTCATTGTATAATTACTTTGGATTGATTATCTATAAATGATGCAAATTTATAATTCAAGTTCCATTTGTATTTACAAGTTGAGTTGGTATAATCCATTTTATAATTATTCCCAAATGGTGTTGTCATATGAATGTCAACCAATTACAATTCATTAATTTTATTCAGAAAAACATTACAATTTTGTCCACATAGTCTATTTAATTTTACTATTTTCTCCATCCATTTTTAAAAAATAGACTAAATAATTATTGTCTTTTGCTTATGTTAATTACACCTTAATTTTTCATTAATATTATGTAAATAAACCAAAATGTCTATATGTGAATTGTTTTCTTTTCAGTTTTTTGCACTTAATAGGGGCTAGTAGTTACATACACAAATTAATGCATTAACAATTTATGAGGCTTACTTCACCGAAGAATTCATAACTCAGATAATGATGTAAGATTGAATAGATTTGGTTTTCAACTGATGAATTTCAGAAGCTACAATATTCAGACTGTTTAAGAATTCAGCATTCCTTAATTTATGAGCTCATTCAATTCAATTTAGGTGGTATTCAACCCTAATCTATTGTTTTAGAATTACCATTAGTTAATTAGATGTTGTTACAGTTTCCAGCGCTAAACGAATTACATCAATTAACACTTACCCTTTTTTTACCTCCACTTGGTTGCGACTTTCTCGTGGCCCTAGCGAAATTGAGAAAAAAATATATTTTTTATTCGATTCAGATGCGTAGTCAAAAAGTGTAACTTGACTCTTTTTGTTCAAATTTATTAAAGTGGTTATTTATGTCCAACAAGAAAAATTAAGTAAATCTATTTTTTGGGTTTTTCCTTAATTATACAAAACCGAACTGAACAATCAATGTATTTCTGAAAGAGAGATTTACAATTAGGTCTTTGAAGTTTAAGTTAACTTACAAAATGGTCCTTATAGTTTTGTAAACCTACAATAAGACCCTTAAGTTTTCTCTCCGTTATTCAATTTTGTCCTTCTTCAAAAATGTTTATTTTTCCGTTAGTTTCCTACAAAAAGTCTAAAATGCCCTCATCTAAGGGCAATTGAGTTTCTATTTTATCTCTTCTCCTTTTAGTTTTCTTAACAAAATGAACATTTTGACCCCAAAATGAGAGTTTTAAAGGGTTTAGATGAAGATATACTGTTAGCAAAAAATATAATTGAACCAGTAACACAGGTTACAGCTAGATCCGGCATCGAAGATTTCGTTGTAGAAACAGTTGAAGCATAACCATCAATAGTTTCTATGAGAAAAATCTAGGTCATTGTATTTTTCATATTGTAATGAAACAAGGTGAAAAATGTATGAAAGATACAACAAAGGAAACCATTTTCTTAAACCAAAAATCTTTCATGCTTTGTGGACAAAATCATGTACATTTCTTTTTTTTTATCTTACTATTGTATTTCTTCCTCTTTTATCAATGCTTACTTAAAATTGAAGCAAGTTTAGTTTGGATAACATTTTACGAGTAATTGTTTTTAATTTTTGAATCAAAGAGCTAGATTGCTACTCTGAGGAAGATTTATTCTAATTAATTGTAAGAAAATGTTGTTTTTTTAGGATCAATTTGAGATGGAAACAGGAGTTGCAATCTCTTGCAAATTTTTGTATTGATTAGCTAACAATTTGAGTCTTAACCTCCATCTTCTTTTTCTAGTTTTAGTTTGATCCCAATGTAGAGAAGAAAGATATACTTGGGTCCATAAACTTACATTATAATAATAGAGGGTTGAGATTATTTTGATAATGATAAGTGAAACAAATAAAAAAGTAAGAAGACAATATTTTTAAGACCTTTTATCTCATTTGTTTTCATTTACTTTATATTTGATTCATGGGAAGTTTCAGAAAATTTTGAAGTTTTTGATTTTGTACTTGTGCTTTTTTCTATTTTTGTATTGTTTGGCTAAAGAAAAAGTGGAAGAAAGTAAGAGAAAAATAAGAAAAAGGTGAAAGAAAATTCTGCTTTCATGTTTATGTGTTGTTTGGTTAGAAAGAAAGTTGAAGTAAGAGAGAAAAAGAAGAAAACGATCAAAGAAAATAACATATTTATTTTTTTTTTAGATTTATTTTATTAGCAAGGGTATTTTGGACTTGATAGAAAATAATTTGTTCAATTTCTTTGCTTTTATAAGAAGATGATAGAAAAATTAAATTTTTTTAACAGAAGGACCAAATTGTATAACAGATAAAAACTTAGAGATTTTATTTAGAGATTTTATTGTATGTTTACAAAACTATAGAGATTTTTTTATAAGTTAACATAAATCTCAGGGACCTGATGGTAAATCTCCCGTTTCTGAAATAATGTTCGGTTTGGGTTTTGGTTGGAAAAGCTGGTTTTCCCGTTCTGTTTGCTCAGCACCACCACAATTTACTGCAGAAACTCCATAGAAAAGCAGAAAGCTCAGCCACTGACTGACACTCATTTCTCCATCTCCACCAAACTGCTCCAAAAGTAAACAACCAAATTTCAAGCTTTTGCTTCTACTCTTCTGCTATTCAATCCATCTTTCAAACCCAAGAACCATATACTTATCAGAAACCAATTCCAAATTTTCATAATTTTCCCTTCATGATTCACTCAAAACCCTATTTTTAAACCTCCTAAAACCCTAGAATACATTTTTATATACATCAGAATGATTAATGGTTGCGATGATGATGCAGCCACAGCTGACATCTTCTACAACTCCAACCCAACCCTCTCTTTCTCATCCGCCTCACCGCCAGCCGCCGGCGCCTCCGTTATCTGTTGATCATGTAATTGCTTCACCAGTCACGGCTGTGCACCACTCCGCTGAACCAGCGCTTATGCTTGCCAAGGTTAGACTGTCTGATATAACACCTTTTGATGGGGCGCCATCTGGACCCTACATCAAGGCGGTGGAGGCTCTTTCTGGATCCTTGATGAGGCATAATGCTGCGGTGATCGAATTAGGCTGTGAGGACGCGGCGATGATGAGATGCGGGTTAGAAGCAGCGCGCTTGTTTTTTCGGAGTCGGGTTCAGAACGTTGGCAGTAAAGGAGGCAGCCGTGGGGTATACATGTACAGGGCTGGAAGGTAACTAGTAGCATTTTTACTTTGTTTCTGCTAATGTGTTGAAGATGATTGTAACTTAAGTTTAGTTTAGGGAATTTGGTGTAGTTCTAGTGTTTACTTAGTATAGTCTATGCTTAATTGAAATGATGCTGGTATCCCTTTTATGCTAGAACCCCTATTTAGTACAGTTCTATGTTCAGTCATTTTCATTTTCCTCTTGTCACCTATAGGCCCAAAAACTGATAAAATTCGCTTCGAAAGGTGATGGCTTTTCTGTCTAGTATTGTTCTTGTGAAATAGTGATTGATGTTTGATAACCTTCAACATTTAGAGTTTGGGCAACCTTGTATGTGGTAATGCGTACGGGTCTTAAAATTAGCTAGGTTGAGTTGATTTTTGCTAGCTCAGGCAGCTCAAATATTAAGCAAGCTTTGCAATGAGGTCATAGTTAGTTAGAAATTTAAAATTTTATTTCAAAGGCCCATCCATTAGCTTCATTTATAGAAAGGATATTTCACAATGCTTATCCTTGAATTTTAATTTACACATTGTACAACAAGCAGAGGAATTTGGTTACCAGTAGAAAGCTTAATCTTGATATATTTGTTAAAAATCCAACGATTAGCAATGTTTATAAACATGAAAATGTCACAATGTTTATCCTTGAAGTTTTTTACCTACCATTTCAGGTCATTTGGTAGCATTCTTTACAAATATAACAGTTAAGGTCCTTTGTTTTATTGAACACTTCTTGGAATATTCTTACTTGTTAAATTAGAGTTCTAATGTGAATTATTATGAGTAAAATTGTCTCAAGGAAGTAAGACACCTATATTTGTTTAGTCTATTGCAAACTTAAGAAAACAAAGTTTAATTTCATAGAATTTGTACTGTTTGCTGTGATCATGAGAGAGAGAGAGAGAGAGAGAGGGGGGGGGGGGGAGAGAACCTTAGATATGAATTATGGTCTGTTTTAAAGAAAAAAATGAGATCTATTATTATTTCTATTGGAATTAGTTTAACCTCTTTATAATTGCTTTTATTTTATTGCCTTTCAAACATTGCAATGATGTTTCGTTAACAGTAACAAGAAACCCTAATACCATACCGGTTGGGATAAACCATACAAATACTTTGTTTCCATTCTGCAAGCTTTATAGCTAAGATTTTACTTTTTTTTTTTTTTTGTTTCTGTCAAGATTAAGCTAAAGAACTTCCCTTCATGTTGATTTTAGTTCCATCTCTTCTTCGAACACTTTCCATTGTTAATAGATAGCACTTACAAATTAAGGCATTATGGGATCTATCCAGATGTTCTTATTTGATTTTATCCTAAGATGCACTACTTGCATCATTTGTTAGATGTAATCGCCTGCAATATTGTCCAAATTTCTGTATGTTTATGTATCCATCTTAACATCTAAATTTTTGCCACATGAATCTTGTGAATATGTTGGGTCCAACATTTATTTATAGAATTTTTTGTCTCATCATCATTCTATAGAACTCACCTTTCACTTGGCTAGGTCTCTTCCTATTGCATTATGCACTTGCTCCACTCCTCTGTTCATTCCATTATATTCTGAATCTATGGTTACTGTCTTGCTAGTTTCATTGTTTAAGAGAATTTTATCTGCACGATGGGAAATTATCATGCAGACCAGTAGTTAGCTCATCAATCACTAGGATAAACATGTAGAGGGTGGTTTTCATTAATATAAAATATCAGGTTTTAGTAAATTGGTGCTCTGTTTCCTTTTTAGTTCCTTTGTTTCATCTCTTATACTTATAGCTTTGTTATTTCTTTGGATATTGTAGTGTTTTTACAAGCATTTCTTTTTATTTTTTTAATCTTTTTGATACCTTGGTCAGTTTTATCAAATGGGCTTGGGAAACCTAAGGCCAACCAGCCATGCAGTAGGTCAATAATGATTAGAGAATATTGCACTTCCTTAGACCTATTGTATTTTTGTTAATTGATGCTCTCATTGTATATGCATGTCTTTTTCTTTCTTTGAGGTGAAAGGTTGCAGGATTATATATTTGTTGTGCAGCTTGCTAGTACGCAATGCTGATCTAGTTGTAGATTGGTATCATTCTTGGCTATTTTTCTCTAATCTTTGAGAAACTACTTTTCTGGTGTCAGGGCTTTGGAAGATTGTGACTCCTCTCCTCCATGCATGGCTGAAATATTTAGGTGCATGGGAAAAGTGGCTCGTACTGCTCTCTGTGCAATAGCAAGACATCTACGTCTGCGGAGCGAGTAAGGATATGGGGATGATTGGGATTTGTTTAAGAAATTTTCTCTTCACATACCCTCTCCTAATTTCTCCCTTGTACTCTTTTCGTGATTAGTAACATCTCCGTTTGATCTATCTTTCATGCAGTGTTTTCAATCTTTTACTTGATGATACTCCCTTACCTGCAAATGAGGTGTCCTCATCAGTGCTTCTTGCCACATATTTCCATTCTTCCTTGCAAAATGGAAAGGGGGCTATTGGAGGAGGGAAGTCTTCAGTTAATGGAGAAGTTGAGAAGGGATTATTAACACTGATTTCTTCAGATAATCCTGGTTTGCAGGTATCCTTCTATCTTTTGATAACTGTCTAGCACTGTTGTTTGTTTACACTAGCTGTTTTGCAACTAGTATAATGTGTGTGCGCGCTTTAAATTTTTCTTCATAATTTCATGATACTTCTGTTGTCTTTCTGATAAATTTTATTTTTCTTCTGTTCTGGCACAAGGTTACCTTATTTATTGTGATGGATGGCTATTTGGATCAATAAGATCTGCTCTTTCTTCTATTTGAATCATCTAAAAGTTTTCTTGCCCCTCAGGTTTGTGATCCCAATGGTCGATGGTACCTGGCTGATTGTGGTTCAACTCCAGGAGATCTTTTACTCATTACCGGCAAGGCACTTAGCCATGCTACTGCTGGCCTTCGTCCTGCAGCTTCATATAGATATGCTCCTGACTACTCATCAGGCACTAATAATAGTGGGAGGTATCATAACTTCGTTTAAGCTTTTCTTTTTGTAATTAAGTATATCAGTTATTCCAATTCAATTGCACCAACTTATTATTGAACTTTGTGATTGCAGGACATCGTTAGCATTTAGGCTTATGCCACAGGGCAATGCCATATTAGATTGTTCTCCAATTACAGCAGCAGGTCATGTCATTCCCCAAAGTTATGTGCCAATATCAGTAAGCCAGTTTATGGATGACCTATCGGCTGAAGAGGATGTAATGTGCAATCAGCCTGATAATAACTATGTAAGTTATTTGATCCTCTTCTCATTTTGTATAGATCTGCTTATAAGGTTATTGATATTTATTCAGCATGAAATTATATGTTTGGAATTCCTATATGGTGTCAGATTCTAGTATCTTTCTTTCCAACAATAAGGGTATTCCTTGCTTATGTTTGCCTAAAATGCTGTTAATCGACACTTATCTCTGAAGTGCAAATACTCAGTTGATAATATTGATCGTTGAAAGTCTAAAGAGTATTTTCAAGTCTTTCATGTTGTAGCTGGCAAGCTTAACTGATACCATAGGAACTCGTTATTTTGCCAATATATATAATGTTGAAAATTGAGATTTGATACAGATATGAAATGCTAAAATAACCTTACTTTTTGTATCTTTTCCACTGTCTCTGCTGCCTATGAAGTACAAATAACAGAATTGCTCTAAACTATCCCAACCATGAACCATTTATCACATTCAACACCATATTATCATTGATTCCTTAATAAATGCATTTCAGTTTATTTAAAATGCACCTATAATTTGCAATAATTTTTTTGAAAATTTTTCAATTTTCCCAATCCTTGTTGGAGAGTTTGAACCTTCACTAATGGCCCTTATTTCCTGCTGTTGATAACCAAAAAAATAGTCCACTCTTCTTTCCTTTTGGCTCTCTTTTTCTCTCTACTCTGTCTGTCTCTCTCACTCTCTTCAAACTTCAAATAATTTGCAGGTGCAAAGTTGGTAAACTTAAAGCATAACTTTTAAATGATTTTTCATAATCTCCATTTTAAAAGGGGTTGGAACTATTATTTGCAGATGGAGTAAGTACATAAATAAATTCCGGAAAGGGATTTAAAAAGAGCCAATAGATGTAGAAATATTATTGGGTGAACCTCAAGGATCTCTTCATATTTGATTCTTGTGTTGAACTTCTTTATTACTACTCATTTTGATGCTTGTTTTCTCTTTTTCCCATATCATATGTATATTGTGTGATATATGACTTAAACTTCTAAATTACAGGTTGCTCAATATAACTTGAATAAAGAACCATCATTAAGAAGTGTTCTATCAGATCCATTATCGTGAGTTATTCTGTCATTGCTTGTTCACTCCTTTTGGGCCATAGGCTTATGTGGATTAACATTATATGCATGTCCTTAATACTGTAAGGTTCCTTGTTTCTTCAACAAACACCCACTATACTTCCCTTGCTGTTTGCTCTAGAGTCACTTAGCCTAAGAAGATATGCATGTGGCAGTACTTGCTGTAACAGCTTTATGTTAATGTTCACTTGTTTAAGCTTTTGTGTGTTGAGAAGGAATTAGCACATGGTAGTGGGTCCAAGCGTGCTTCTCGTCAAGGTGGCAGAACATAGAGAAGTTAGTGCGCTATGCAAAACGAGTAAATTCACTGTTCAACATAAGTTAGTAGGATTAGATTTGAATGTTAAAGGGGAAGTCCAAGAATTGAACACAGTAACAAGATGATGACATTTGAAAGAAACAAAAACAAGTAACTTAAGAGTATGCTCTATAGTCTTGTAACATGAAACTTTAATTTAGTGACAAACATAGTGTTGGATTTAGATGGCATCATGGCAGCTGATGAGGATGAGGTTTGTTGGAGTTCGGCACTCTCTTCTAGAGAAATGAAGTGAATGTGGTAAGGAAAGGCTTAAGAGACATTCCAAATGTATAACCTTTTCTTGTTTGGAAGGGAGGGACATGACGTTTAGTACTATAGAGAGAGAGAGAGAGTTGGTGCTATTAAATATATACATGGTTGAGCCTAAGCTTGCATGTATAATATTTTCATTTCTATAAGTTTGATAAATTAAAATATGACATGATAATATGAAGAATAACAACTAGATATGTGATAGCCAAAATTTTAATTTATACGTCTCTGATTTTTTGTAGCAAAGTTTGAAGCATTGCTCAGATGCCTTAGGCCTTCTCGAACAATATTCTGATTGACCTTTATGACATGTATTTGCCACTTATCAGACATACTAAAAATATGTTCTTGTGTTTTCTACCTTTCTTCCTATTGTCCCTCCACTAGCTTGTTCAAGCTCATCAGACAAGAATGATAAACTTGATATTCTAAATACTACTCGGTAAAACTAATGTACCAGAATTCATTTTTCTTAAACATTATTAGTTGAGAGAACAGATTTAGTTTATCTTCTCATTAATTCTGTGTATATGTTTACCCATCACTTATCTTATCCATTATATTTTATCTTAATTTAAATTAAGTTATAGGTGTACTTCTAAATATAACTCGTTATTTTTTCTGATCAACTGTTGTCCAATCTGCACAAAGCACAAGATGGGGTAACTTTTTTTCTTGTTTTATGTCAGTCTCTTGCCCCAAGACAACTCAAGAGGATCATAATATGTAGTTTTGTTATATAATTAATCTTTTTTTTTTTCTCCTGATGGTTGTGACATTTCTGCACAAAAGACAAGATGGGATAACACTTTTTCCTTTTTTATGTCAATCTGTTGCCCCAACACAATTTAAGAGAATACTCATGGGTAGTTTTGTTGTATATATTGATTTGTGAATTTTTTTAGAATACATTTATATCCTAACTATAAATGAAAACAATCTACAGATTTACTCATTGATCACTTTTTTTTTTTTTCATTCATTTTCTTTCTGAAGTTCCTGTTTCCAGTTCAATGTATTTTTCAATGTGTTCCTGGTTCTCTAAGTGATGCCAAATGTACCTTTCTTTTACTCTTGCTGATATTTATTTATTTTTCATCTCTAGTGGTGCATTCCTTGAAGATGCTGTATTTGTTTCATGTGGACATTCCTTTGGTGGACTCATGCTAAGAAGGGTACTAGAAATGGTAAGAAATTGTCTTTCTTTTTTTTTTTTCCAGGATATTTCCATAAAAATTAGACTTAGTTTGCAAATGTTGCATGGATGCTATTTACCCTTCGCATAACACTTGGAATAAGAAAGAATGTGATTCAATCAAAAACATAGGGATTGGTCATTGTCTTTCTTTCATACTTACTTTTGCCAAGTATTATTTTATGATCCGAATCATGCATGTTTTGCTGTATATCATATGGTTGTGTCAATCTTTTGAAACTTTTCTTCAACTTGTTTGGTGTTATGTAATCACGCTTATTGTGGTGGACATCATCCTACCATCCCTCATTTCTTTTCATGGTAGAGTTTTGTTATCTATAGAACATGCTTTGCAAGTGTGTTCTCTTGATGTGTGATGTCTAGGAACAGCATATAGGGATTTCCAACAAAAAAAAAAATTCTATTTCTAATTTTTGTGGTAAAGAAAATACTGAGGAAAAGGGGGGGAAGTAATGAAAATATCCCTATTGTTGAGAAGCCAAAGTCATGTACATTGTAGTTTGATGGTCCTTACTTTGGGCATTTGATGTAGACTATGTACATGGTCCTTGTTTTGCTTTTCATTTATTTCAATGCAATTGCAAACAAATCTTGTATATTTTTCATGTGTCTTATGATACGACGGGTTTGTTTTTATCGAATGAATCCTTATTGATTCTACCTACCAGTCCTCTTTGTTTATTTATATACAAGATGGCCTTAATGATTTTATCGTGTGAGCGATAGAGGTGAACCTATTAATAGAAAGGAGGGGTCAATTGGCCCCTCTTTTCTATTTATTGTTTTCAAGTTTACAACGTTTTTCATTTATGCATCCACAAAAAAAAAAAAAAATTGTTATTGAACCCATGTATTTGGCCCAAAATTCAAACTAATTCACAACTTTGAACTTAACTTAAAGACAAGGTGGTGGAAGTGCATGGAGCGACCAAGTATAAGTTTTGGGAGGAGATGGATGCGCTCATGTAAGGCATTCCTATTGATCAACACATTTTCATTGGAGGAGAACTAAACAAGCATGTCAGTAAGGACAATAACAGGTATGACAGTGTTCATGGTGGATTTGGGTACCAGGAATGAGGAGGGTAAATAGCATTCTTGATTTCGCAATGGCGTAGGATCTAGTGCTGGCAAACACTTGTTTTGGAAAGAGAGAATCACACTTGATAACTTTCAAGAGTGGACAAGGCAAAAGCCAGATAGATTTGATACCCACTCGAAGGAGAGATAAAGGTAAGTGTAAGGACTACAAGGTCATTCATAGGGAGGCATTGACATCCCAACATCGGTTAGTGGTTTTACATGTCAGGTGTAAAGGTAAATGGAGGAAGGAAAAGAAAGCATTGGAACCACAGATACGATGGTGGAAAATGAGAGACCTAACCCAAAGAACGTGTAAGGTGTTGCTTAAGGAGGATGTTTGGAAACTAGAGGCTAGTGCAGAAGACTTGTGGCAGAAAATGGAGGGGTGCATTAAGAAAGTTGCAACTAAAGTGCTTGGAGTTTCCAAAGGAGCAAGGCCTTGGCCATAGGATGCATGGTGGTGGAGTGAAGAGGTTCAGAAGATTATTAAGGCTAAAAGGGATTAGTTGGTATAGAAAGCTATCTAAGGCGGTAGACAACGAGGCCTTCGAGGAATATAAGAGGGCTAAGAAAGAGGCAAAGAAGGCAATTGTTGTTGCTTGGGTAAAGTACTAAAAGGTTTATATCTGCAGTTGGGAACTAAAGAGGTGGAGAAGGGTATTTATAAGCTTGCGGAGTTAAGGGAGAGGAAAAGCAGAGATTTAAATCAAGTTAAATGTATTAAGGATGAAGCACAACGGGTTTTGACAAGGGATAATGAGATTAAGGAAAGATGGAGGACCTACTTTGAACAATTATTCAATTCAAAACATCAACAAGATTTTCAAGATCTCCCTGCAACAAATAATTATCCTATTTTTAACAGGTGTATTTTAGTGGGAGAAGTAAAGGAAGCATTGAAATATATGAAAGTTGGTAAGGCATGTGGGCCAGATGGTATTCCTATAGAGGTGTGGAAGAGCATTAGAGAAGTAGGAGTGATCTGGTTAACCAAACTATTTAATGTTATAATGAAAGGGTATAAGATGCCGAGTGCCTGGAGAATGAGTACCCTGATACCAATGTATAAGAATAGAGGCGACATCAAAAGCTCCACGAATTATAGGGGTATCAAATTATGAGCCATACAATGAAGTTATGGGAAAGGGTTATAGAACACAGACTGATACAGGTGTCTCAGAGAACCAATTCGGTTTTACGCCAAGGAGATCTACTATGGAAGGCATTTCTCTTCTAAAAAGACTAATGGAACTGTATCTAGAGAAGAAAAAGGATCTCCACATGGAGAAAGCCGATAGAGTACCAAAAGAGGTGCTATGGTGGGTTTTGGAAAAGAAAAGAGTACATGTCAAGTATATTAACATCATCAAGGACATGTATGAGAATGCATCCACTAGTGTGAAAACACCTGGTAGGGACACAGGTTTTTCCCATTACGTTGGATTGCATCAAGGTTCGACTATGAGTCCATATTTGTTTACACTGGTTATGGTCGAGCTAACCAGGAGCATACAGGACGATGTCCCTTGGTGCATGTTATTTGGAGATGACATTGTGCTAATTGATGAAACTAGTGCTGGAGTTAACCGAAAGTTGAAACTGTGGAGGAAAACACTTGAGGGCAGGGGTTTTAAGTTTAGGGGCAAAACAGAATATATGTCGTGAGTTCAACTCAAAGAAAAAGCAAGAATAGGAGGTTAAGTTGGATGGAGTTGTGGCACCGAGATCCATGTGGTTTAAGTATCTGGGTTTTGTGCTTCAGAATGAAGGTCGTTTGGAGGAAGATGTGGCCCACAGAATACAAGTAGGATGGATGAAGTAGAAGGGTGTATCAGGGATCCTATATGACGAGAAAACACCTCTAAAAGTGAAAGGGTAATTCAATAGGACAGTAGTATGACCAGCGATGCTCTATGGAAGCAAGTGTTGAGCACCAACGGGCAACACTTGTAGAAGATGAATGTGGCAGAAATGAGAATGTTAAGATGGATGTGTGGCCATATTAGGTTGGACAAAATTAAGAATGAGCATATTTGTCAGAAAGTCCAATTAGCAGAGATTGGTGATAAGTTGAGAGAGGGAAGGCTTAGATGGTTTGGGCATGTTTTACGGAGACCTCCTCATGTGGCGGTTCGTAAATATGAGAATTTGACAATTGAGAGGCTAAGAGGGGAGTAGATCTAAAACTGTTTGGAAGGAGCTAGGGATTTACAATCCTTAAATATTGATGCGGATTTGGTTAGTAACAGACTTGAATGGAGGCGTAAAATCTGTGTCATGGAAAGAGCCTAAGGATTCTACTAGCTTTTTTGTGTTCATGTTGAGCTTGTCGTAGATGATCCATTCAGCGGACCCCAACTTATTTGGGACTTGTTGTTATCATTTTTCGCGGAAGGTAAATATGCTTCATGAAAATGACACAAATAGCATTAAGCTCCTCATAATAACAAAGAGTAAGCATAAAATCTTATTCTGTTAAATTTTTAAAATAAAAAAAAATGGCCTAATTTTTTACTGTTACTATATTTTTTAAACTGAAATTGTTACTATTACTACATTTACCCCAGAAAATTTGTTTTCTTGGTCCGCCATAGTTTATGCTGCCTGTATAGGGCTTAATTGAGTTTGAGTTCATTTACTTGGGGATGGTTGAGATAAGCTTGGAGTATGATTGAGATTCCGGGAGTTTTTTAAATTATGGAAACATGAAAAGACTATCTGCATGTCATTTGTGTTTGATGATTGGAAAATTGCTATTTTGGTCATTGATAGGCTAAATTTTGTTGATAGCCTTCTTTTATGAAGCCATCCGTTGTTTTCTTTTATAATTCATGGGTGCTACTGGTGTACTCGTTTATATAGTCTTACTTATGAAAGGAAATTATTGTTTGCATCACAGTCAAGATGTACCCTTTGCAATGCAGAAATTGAGGCTGCGTCTATGATTCCTAATTTTGGTAGGTTTCAGTTGGCTTATTAAATTTCTTAGTAATTTGAAATTATTTAATTTGCAATCCAAACTACATTGACCTCCTCTTTTCTTTTCTTTTTTTATTTTGTAATACTTTGTTGCTGCATAGATGTTTCCTTCCCCAGGCCTTGTAAATTTGTTCTTATATTTTGATTTCACTACAGCCTTAAGAGCTGCAGCTGCAGCAGTAAAACAGGAGGATGATAGAAGGCTATTTCATAATGCAGCTCTCCGAAAACGTCGCAAAGAGGTTTATGACCAAACAGATTCAATGAGAAGACCAAACAGGGTACGGTTGAAAGTGGCTTCTTTTTATGTGCTGGATATTTTCTCTCTTTGTTTCAAGTTCAACCTAGCTATTTCCTCAATACTTATTTAGGGTTCTGTTAAAAGCAACCTAATTTATAGGTTTATACATGTGTTTTTTCTCTATTCTTTCATGAATCAGTTGATGCAAACATATATGATTCTCCCTAATTAAAATTAATAATGCACACACACTTCCCTTACAAAGCCCACAAGTTGGAAAATAGATATTATCATGTCCAATATGATACAGGTAAATGGAATCGTGAACTAGAGCCATTTGGAACTTTGTATTAATTTATCTCACTACTGCTATTGTTTGATTAGAATTTTCTTGTCCTTGTTTTTTCCTTCAGGAGAATGGAGATATTGCTTCTGATGAGGGATTGCACAAGGGTGTGCAGTATCCTTTTGCTGTCAATGAGAAAGTCATTATTAAGGTCTTTTTAATAATAACCTTGCTATATTCTGTTGATTGTGGCTGTTGCTACTCAATTAGATGAAAAATTTGAAAAACATGATGAATCATACAGGGAAACAGGAGAACTCCAGAAAAGTTCGTTGGAAAGGAAGCAATTATCACCTCACAGTGTCTCAATGGCTGGTGAGTTCAGAGCGTCTTTCTTGCACTTGTTAAACAAAAATATGCCGCAAATCTAAGCAACACTACATTTGAATTAATAGGCAAAGTGTAGCCTAGTTAAGCTACTAAAACAGCTTGCTGCTATTGAAACAACTGACCTGTAGTACTACCATACGAAGTTTTGCTACATAGAGTCAGTATCATTGCTAGTGGGTTTGAGAAATGAGGTTTTTTTTTAATGTTATCACAGCAAAAGAGTCCTCATAAGAGGATAATGAGAAATCTGTGGTGGCGCTGCTGTTGATTACCATTTGTTGCCAATTAAGCAGCTTGCCTGGAACTGTTGACAAGAATGAGCCAGTTGGTATAATTTCAGTTAAATTATGTATGATTTCTGTTCTTGCAGGTACTTGCTTAAAATTATTGAAAGCGGTGAGAATGTTCGTCTGCAATATCGCTCCCTGAGGAAAATTTTAAGCTCTCAAGCTGTTGAAGAGAGGTGTGCTTCCCTGCCGATCCCGAATAGCAATGCCTGAATTTAATTTTCAGCATGCAGAGTCAGTATTCGTACAGCGCAATGAATATCAAATATTACATACATATTTGCCTTATATTTTGCAAGATTGGAATATGAATTCGTGTAAGTTGCTGTACCTGAATCTGAATTAGGTTGGAGGATAGAGTTACAGGTTATAAAGCTCTGATTACTAGTTTGTAGAGAAAGATGAGGATGAGGAAGATGAAAGCCGGCTTATTTGTGACAACTGACAACAGTATCTACAGTGTTATTAATATTTCCTTTTCTGAGGTTATGCTTCAGTTGTCAGAAAATAAAGCCTATTTAACTTTAAATTGTTTAGTGATAAATTTCATTTTCTCTTAGTTGGGTGCAATCTTCTGATCTTTTTTATTTTTTCTTTTGCGTATTAGAATAACAAAGAAAAAACGGTAATTGAGTTCTGAATTTTTTTGTAAGTCAATTGTTGGATTATCTGCACATTGTATCGGAATTAGAAGCAATCCGTTGCAATTTACGGAATGAATTTGACTGCTCGTTGTAAATTGGTCATGTATAATTTATCATATAAAATGATATTGCAAATTGCACCCTTTCTTTTATTTCAACAATCTAACAAGTGATTGAGAAATCATAGCTAATATCACTTTTTGTTTTGATTTAGTAAATATTATTTTTATATGTTTATACTATTTTTATACCATGTTATATATTATTATTATTATTATTATTATTATTATTATTATTAGGGGTAATTACTATTGGGTCCCTGAGGTTTGGTCTAATAGACTCGAAGGTCTCTATTTCTAAAATTGTATCAAATAGTCTCTAACTTTTTAAAATTGTACTCTGAGATCCTTCCGTTAACTTTTTCCGTTAGTCAACAAAAAAATCAACGTTTTTTTTTCAAAATGACAAAAATACTCTTTGGTTTATTTGAATCGAATCATGATTTATTTGAATCGAACCGGACTAATTAAATTCAATTTTAAATCAAATCAATGTAAAAATTAAAAATGTTCATAATAGAAGTAATCTGTTGGATTATCTGCACATTGTATCAGAATTAGAAGCAATCCGTTGCAATTTACGAAATGAATTTGATGTATAATTTATCATATAAAATGATATTGCAAATTGCACCCTTGTCTTTTATTTCAACAATCTAAGAAGTGATTGAGAAATCATAGCTAATATCACTTTTTGTTTTGATTTAGTAAATATTATTTTTATATGTTTATTGGGTCCCTAAGGTTTGGCCTAATAGACTCGAAAGTCTCTCTATTTCTAAAATTGTATCAAATAGTCCCTAACTTTTTAAAATTGTACTCTGAGATCCTTCCGTTAGCTTTTTCTATTAGTCAACAAAAAAGTCAATGTTTTTTTTTCAAAATGACAAAAATACCCTTTGATTTATTTGAATCGAATCATGATTTATTTGAATCAAACCGGACTAATTAAACTCAATTTTAAATCAAATCAATGTAAAAATTAAAAATGTTCATAATAGAAGCAATCTGTTGGATTATCTGCACATTGTATCGGAATTAGAAGCAATCCGTTGCAATTTACGGAATGAATTTGACTGCTCGTAAATTCGTCATGTATAATTTATCATATAAAATGATATTGCAAATTGCACCCTTGTCTTTTATTTCAACAATCTAACAAGTGATTGAGAAATCATACCTAATATCACTTTTTGTTTTGATTTAGTAAATATTATTTTTATATGTTTATACTATTTTTATACCATGTTATATATTACTATTGGGTCCCTGAGTTTTGGCCTAATAGACTCGAAGTTCTCTCTATTTCAAATAGTCCCTAACTTTTTAAAATTGTACTCTGAGGTCCTTCCGTTAGCTTTTTTCGTTAGTCAACAAAAAAATCAACGTTTTTTTTAAAATGACAAAAATACCCTTTGGTTTATTTGAATCGAATCATATGATTTATTTGAATCGAACCGGATAATTAAATCCAATTTTAAATCAAATCAATGTAAAAATTAAAATGTTCATAATAAGGTTCAAACCAAGAATCTTCAACTTACTAAGCATACATATTAACCAACTACACCAAGACACTTTTAGTGTTTAAATCGACATGATTAAATTTTATTGTATAAGGCACAACCATTCACATTTTATAACTATAACAATTATCTATTCTTTCAATTAAAATTTTATTAAATAATTACATATTTATTTTTTTATCATCCTAGACAAGTCTGAAAGTTAGACCCTAAAGTTTAACTTTTTCGAAAAATTAAAAAGAGTTTATAGAAAATTTAGAGAAATTTAGACAAAAATTAAAAAGAGTTTACAGAGAAATTTACAGAAACTTTATTTGAAGAAATTAACAAAAATTAGAAAACTCATATTTTTTATTTGGACAAATTAACAAAAATTAGAAAACTCATATTTTTTAGGGGTAATTATTTTTGGGTCCCTGAGGTTTGGTTTAATGTACTCTGGGGTCCCTCTATTTTGGAAA
>CANUEY010571291.1:0-16687 GCA_948099555.1 Croton setiger
TATGGAGGCAAAGTGAGAAAAAAAAAAAGTCTCAAGAAGAAGAAAAAAGCCAATACTAAGAATAAGAGGAAGAAAAGAAGATAAAGGGGAAAAATTAAATGAGTTATTCAATTGTAAGTGTATTATAGTCTATCACAATTTTATTAATTTTTTAAAACTTGTGACATTTTTTTTAAAAGATGGAAATAGACACTATATACTACAATTTCTCATAAAAAAGTACAAGTTGGAAGATATTTTTATTCAGTAGTTTGAAATTCAAAAAGGTAAAAAAAAAAAGAAAAACAATGTTTTGTTTATATGATTCAGAATGATCAATAGCAGTTAAAGGTTGGTTTCTATCATTTTACAAGTGCTCATATGATCAAATGCCATTGATTTTCTGTGTTAGATTCAGTCCGGTAGGAATCAAAGTGTTACAGGGTTAATAAAATTGTTAGTATTCTCCAATACTTCCAAATTGCAATTGACTATGTTCCCCTAAAAATAATTCATTAATTTGCACGAAAGGGTTCGTTAAAATGAATGTAGATGAGAAAGCATGGACTTGCGGGGTTGGGTTGGATATTGCGAGATGAGAATGGTCATTGTTTGAGCTGGTTATGAGTTCCAAGCAAGCTGAATTTTGCACTGGCTTGGTTTCATATTGAAACTGATGCTTTTATTGTGGGAAAAGACTTAAAAGTATCAAGAATATGCACACTTTTTATTTTTTTTTTGGAATGGAGCTTTAAATCCATCATCTCAATCGGTAAAGAGCCAGCGGTTGGCATTATACCCAGATGAGCACCGCTATAATCATACCATAGGAAGCATTCTTCTTGTTGTATCACTCAATTTGTGGCTGTATGTATATAATAGATGTTCAATACAAAGATGCTGTATTGTTATTATTCATTCTGACCATATTAGTGTTGTGGTTTCATATGGAGACAGCCATAAAAACACACACTGACTCTAGGAGAGAGCAAATTTGGTAATTACCAAATTACCGATCGGTAATTACCGAACCGAATCAATTCGGTAACCGAAAATCGGTAACAGTAATTTACCGATCGGTAATCGGTAATAACCGTCGGCATTTGGTAGCGGTTTCGGTAGGAGAGTCTAAAATTCTCGGTAAAAAAAATTACCGAATTTGAACTCCTCAAAACTACGTCGTTTTGTGTTACTATATATATATCATTCAGTGATCGGTATCATTCTGAAATTATAATGATTTTCATAAATTCGGTAATCGGTAAATTACTGTCGATAATCGGTATTGGTAATCGGCAGTAAGATAAAAAAATTTCGGTTAGTAAAAAACTTATCAGTTAACCGATTACTACCGTTCGGTAACAGTAATCGGTAACGATTACCGATTACTCACCCCTACACGACTCTGTCCGTGTAGCACTTACACTAACTTGCCTAAGCTATGTATTTTGATTTTCTTATTCATAGAATGGAGTGGGCAAAAATGGTATTTAATTTTTTATGATTTACTCCTATATTTATTTTAAGTTGCATATAGATTGGATTAGAGTAATGAGGAAAGTATGTTTTTATTTTTGGAGAAGGATGTATTATGAAAGTGTACGTCATCAACAGAATAGATAAACGGCGCGTTTCGATCAGCAGAGTAAGCTAAGACGACAGCGTTTGTGAGAAAAATGGAGAAGAAGATTATCCATTTACAATATTTGAAAGAAGAAAGATGAACATGAAAAGGTGTACAGATAATACTGGAGAAGCAAGCTCCTGTTATGGAGCTAACCTTAAACCTCTCTCCTATTCTTCCTCGAACCAAACAGAATACATCCACCGGAATACACGTAATTCGCCGTTTTTGTATCTTCAGAAGTCAGTTGAAGTTTCTAGCCAAATGCAGTGATACTAATCCCAAATTCCGGCTGTCAGCCAAACAACATAAGCTTTGGATTAGCGAAGCAGACTTCAACGAAGAAGAAGAGGACGAGGAAGACGACGAAGAAGAGTCGAATTTTTTGTCGTTAAGTGTGAAACCAGAGAGAAACATGGCTCTACTCGACGATTATGAAATGGAAGAACTCGACTACGGTTCTGACCCTAATCACCGAAGCGGTTAGTACTTTTCGAGCTCAATTTTGACTGCTTTCTTTGTAACTTTTTGGGTATGTTTTTAAGATTTAATGCTGAATTTGGAGAAGCAAATGCAGGGTATGTGGCGGTGGTTGGGAAGCCAAACGTTGGAAAGAGTACATTTTCGAATCAAATGATAGGCCAGAAGATATCAATTGTTACTGATAAGCCTCAGACTACAAGACATCGGATTCTTGGTATATGTTCTGGCCCTGACTACCAGGTTTGATTTATTAGTTTCTTTTTATCATTTTTTCCTTCTCCAATTTAGCTCTTTGACATGTAAAATTAAGTGTAAATCAACTGTTTGTTGCCAATGCAAACCTATCTTCTAGCAATCACTTAAAGGTCAAATACGAAGGAAGAAATCCATTAACCTTCATTTTATTTTTTTAGAGATTCAAATATTTGATTTTCTGCAAAACAACCAAAAGATGTTGAAGTTATATTAGATTACATTATAGTTTCTCATAATTGGAACTTGAGGAAATTAATGCTTGCTCATGATCATTAATTTTATTTTTAGTGTTATTCTATTTTATAATTGTGGCATTTTTTTTTTCATTGAAGGCCGTAGCAGTAAAGTAAAGACCTTTTTTAGTATGCATTTAGTATTAAGCACTTGATAATTTCAAACTCTGGGAACTACTATTGCTGTGTTTTGCAATAGCCAATTCTTTCCATTGTAGGCGTGAAACTGTTCTATTGATTAGCATGCCTTTGTTTTTATGAGAAACCATGGTGAATGATTTCACTCATGATCTTTAATCTGTTTGACTAAAATTGTAAAAGGTTTGTGAAAAGCTTAGTGTTGAAGAATAGAATTTTGAATGTCTAGATAACAGAGGTTCTTTTTCTAAACTAACAACGTTTGTTAAAATGGGTAAAAAACGCAGTGATGTTTCTTTCTATCTATAAGCATTGACACGTACACATTTATGTTCAGACACATTCACAATTACTTAATCCCATTCCTTTAACATAAAGTTTCTTGTAGATGATACTTTATGATACACCTGGTGTTATCCAGAAGCAGATGCACATGTTGGATTCTATGATGATGAAGAATGTTCGAAGTGCTTCTATTAATGCAGATTGTGTACTAGTGATTGTAGATGCATCTAAAGTTCCTGAAAAGGTATGCTTCAGTATTTGTTGAATTTTTGGACTGTTTGGGATCTTTTACTTTCCAGCAAGTTCACTTTGTTGATTTTAGATAGATGAAGTGTTAGAAGAGGGTGTGGGAAACCTCAAAGACAGACCACCTACATTGCTAATTTTGAATAAGAAAGACAAGATCAAACCTGGTGAAATTGCAAAGAAACTTGAGGTCAGAACTCATTTATCAGTGTTCATGTTATACTTTAATTTACTATTGGAATTTATGTTTACAGCTCTAGTGCCTAGACATTGATGATTGATTATATGTTGCACTGACTAAACAATATGGTCTGTGAACTTGTGTACAAGTTAGGGCAAAGTTTGAAATCTTCTGATTTTTAGCCACTGACTGAACTGTGACCTAAAATGTAATCTTACGTGCTCTCCATTCATTTTATACAAACACTGGGAATGCATTTTAATTGCTAGTTCAATAAATTGTAGCTTTATACACTGTACATCGGTGTATTTTTCAAGAAGAGAGCATAATTTTATATCTGCATTCTGTAACAATATTCTTGAGGGCAAAATTTAGAAGAAAACCATCTGGCAGAGATGTGAATTGATTTAAAGATTCATGAAAGTTCGTTATCAAATGTGCAATACTGTGAAGTTGTATTTTTAAATTTTATATAAATTCCTCAATTGGTGATGCTTTAGTAACTTCAGGATCTAAACAAATATCATATTACTGCAGTGGTATGAGAAATTCACAGATGTTGATGAGGTCATACCTGTGAGTGCAAAGTATGGTCAAGGAGTTGACGATGTCAAAGATTGGATACTGTCAAAACTTCCAATTGGGCCAGCATATTTTCCGAAGGTACTTAGAAAGAGAATGTTCCTATTTTTGTTGTCTTCCAATTTTTTGGGGACCGGCATTCATAATCTTTGCTAATAGTGTTCTTCTATCATTATTGATATTATTTACAATCTGACTCATGTCAAGGGCCTGTCCTGTAATATCGGTGATCAGTTCAAAATTTTGACATCCCTGCCTTTCCCTTTGGATGGATTAAATAAAATATGATACCCAATATGAATGAAATGGAATATTATGTTGGAAGCTTTTGTTTGCAATATTGTTTCTCAGTTTAACTTAAACTTAATCACAGACCAGCTTCAATTATTTGGTTCCTTCATTTTCATGTTGAAGAACAGTTTTTTATGAGACTTTATTCTATCATGTTATTTTTAGCACTCCAATTAGTGTTGTGTCATGATTGTTTCAGGCTTCTACCTTCAATGAAACAGCGTTCACCATCTTTACAACAAATTTACTCATTCCATGGCATATGAGTTTACTTTGGTTGACAGTTCACTTAACCTGTTTATTTTACAAACCAACTTTTCAGATGCACTAACCAATTTCTAACAAGTTTATTCATATCTATACAATGTATCTGGTTGAGTCTGTTTCATAAGCAATTTCATCTGTGAATCAAACTGCTTTTTTCTTTTTGTTGATGTGACTGTCTTGTTGCTTTTGAGCTCTCAGGACATTGTTAGTGAACACCCTGAACGATTTTTTGTTGGTGAAATTGTTAGAGAAAAGATCTTTATGCAATTTCGTAATGAAGTTCCTTACGCATGCCAGGTAAAAATGTGCCCTTGTGATTGGCTTCCATTTCTGCACATTTACATAACAACAAATGCTGCTTTTTGGCTGATGACATTTGAACTAGAAATGTATTTTTCTATAGGTTAATGTGGTGAGCTATAAAAGTAGGCCCTCAGCAAAAGATTTTATACAAGTGGAGATTGTTGTTGAGAAAAACTCTCAGAAGATCATCATCATTGGAAAAGTATGCTATTTCATTTCTTGCACAAAAAAAGAAAAAAAAAAAGATTGTATTTTATTGATGCAATGAATATTACAACTGATGAAGTTTTGAAATTTGACCAAATGCCAAGTCAGTCGCTTTTAAAAATTTTATTCTTTTAATTATAGTTTCAGTTTGACCAAATGCCAAGTCAGTTGCTTTTAAAAATTTTATTCTTTTAATTATAGTTTCAGTTAGAAATACACTTCTTTCTTTCCTGTAGATGTACTCATTCACACTCTTAAATCCATGGCTCTAATCTTATGGTAAACCAGAGATGTATAGTTGAAAATTTCATGCACCCTTCTGAATTGCACCGATTTCAAAATCGGCCATTATTTGGGTTTATAAGTTGATGCATACATGGTCTTTGCAGGAAGGTCGGGCTCTGAAATTATTGGCAACTGCTTCTCGGCTTGATATTGAAGATTTCTTGCAAAAGAAAGTTTATCTTGAGGTGCCAGATTATAAATAACTAACTACTGCTTGAGAATATTCAACTGAAAAATGTTTGAAACTTACAAACTATAATTGTTATTTGGTGTTCAAACAGATAGAAGTAAAAGTAAAAGAGAACTGGCGGCAAGATGAAGGACTTTTGAACTACTATGGCTACGGAGGAAAAATTCGAGCATTGTAACGTTCTTTTTATCAATATTCAACTGGAAAAAACGTAAGTGGAAGTGTACATTACATGGCATTAGTCTTAGCAGTTTTGGTTCGTTATTTATTTCCTAGGATTGTCTAAAATGAATACAAGTCTACGGCCAAACACTTCCTGCACTTGTAGAAATGTTCTTCAATGAGAAATGTTTTTACATTGTACAATGCAAAGACATTATATTAAATTATCAAAAAATGAAATTACATTAAATGCTAAAATAATCATAAATTATTTATTTTGTTTATTTTCTTATTTCAAAATAAAGTAAGTCATGTTATGATTTATTTGTTACTCAATGACATTTTAGTGTTCTTTAAAGCTTCAAATGTCTAGAGTTGGAGGCAGCTAATAAGTTAGTTGGGGCCAAAATAAGAATGTCTAAGGCTAGTTTTGTACTTACAATCTTAGAGGTGCAATTTGTGTGCTTTCCACTCGGGCTAGACGTGTCCATGGGCCGGTTCGGCCCGGCCGGCCCGTCTGAACCGGCCCGTTGTTGAACCAGCTCGGCCCGTCGAAAAACCGTAACCGCCGGAATCATAACTTGAACCGGCCGGAGGACAGGCCGGTTCAAGTTCAAGAAATTTTGGAACTGGAATCGTGGGGAACCATGAACCGGCTTTGAACCGCCGGTTAACCGGACTTGAACCGTCGGTTTACCGGACTTGACCGCCGGTTCCGCCTCTCAAACCGCCGGTTAACCAGCCCGCCACGGAACCGGTGGTTAACCGCGAACCGTCGGTTCAGCGGGCCGGTTCCGGTTCCACCCTCGTGAACCGTGGGCCGGCACGGCCCGTGGCCACCTCTAACTCGGGCACTAAGGAATTATGTTCTTTTCATGTATCTTATTATGTATATTTTAAAAACTTAGCACTCTCTACTCCTCATTATCCTTCAATATTGTATGTAATGGAGTATCATATTCCATTTTTGCAAGCACGTTTCTCATAAAATAGGAGATGGATGAGGGATTTTGCATTATATACTAATAAAAAAATTGGGACTACTATCACAAATAGTAATTTGAGAGATCTCAAATTGCTTTATTTTATTTTCAAAATTGTTGGTTAGATTATTTGTAGTGAGAATTGAAATAAAAAATAATAATTGACAGATTCAAAAAATTATCTCTATAATTTAGAGACAAATAAAATTTATATTGTTAAATTTGTAGTCATATAAAATTTATAATATAAAATTAAATTGCAAATTGTGATTCATTAATTTTAATGTTGGGACCTAGTGTAAAAAATCATTCAAGGGCTGATTTTGAAAAAGATAAAAGCCAAGTGGAATTGATAAAAATAGTTGTAATAAATAGTGGAATTTTACAAATATTACACAAATCAACCTCACCGGAAAATAACAATAGCAGTCAACCATTCCCAGAAAATGACCTACTGGAAATGATCTCTAAATCACAACTTATTTACATGAAATCAAAGAGGAGAACATAAGAAGTCCATCCATACCCTCATATCGGAGTACTCTAACTGCTAGAAGAGTTTGAAAACGTCATTTAAATGTTGTAAAGTTTAGCAGATTTTTAGTTTTAGCTACAAATCAGCGACAAAGAGGACTTTAATTGAAAGTTGGTGGTGAGGGGAGTCCGTTGGATTGTTGGTGAGCTCCGATCTTTCCTACGATCAGTGTACCATCGACAGTGCTAAAAAAATCAATCAGTCTCTCTCTCTCCCTGATTCTGTTCTCTCTAATCATGCCATTAGGAAGAAGAAAGGAAAAAGGAAGCGACGGTGTGAATGCAGCATTGGAAGTGACAAATGGTCAGAGGTAAAGGAACCAACATGACATCAAATTCTGTTTCCTGCCACTACTGAAAGATGAGAGGAAAAAAATGAAATATTATGCATTTTTACATTTTAGTCTGTGAAATTACTTAATATTTTCAGTAGGATATTTTATGGATTAAAATGTAAAAATTTTTATTGTTTAGATATTAAAATGTAAAAATAAAATTTATATACTTATGGCTAGATAAAAGTCAATTTATATACTGATTTATATGTGTTGGGTATGTAAATATCAATTTTTATATTGATTTACATATTGAAATCAATATGTAACAAACCATTAATACGTGAATCAGTAAATAAACAAATAATAAATTTACATATTGATCGTTATGTAAAAAAAAAAAAAAAATCTAGGGGTATTAGAGTAATTATCACAAAAAATCAATTTATATACTGATGGTAAGGAATGTTGCATCAATGCAAAGTAACGGCTGACACGCTCGGAATCCCTGCATGGCTGGCCCAAACGCCAAAAACACATATTTGAAGACCCGTCTCTGACTATTTTCTATGCCTCTTCGAAACTTATACTGTACTACTGTACTTGACTTCGCCGCTTGCACCGTGGCCAAATATCTGGGCAATTCTTTAAAATTTGTTTTCCAAGCCCCAAAGATTGCCTCAATTGCTTTTTCTTATAATTAACCCTTACCTACAACAGATTAATCAAAATTCAAATAAATATAGATAATTTAATTAATAAATTAATTAAATAAATAATACATACATTAAATAAAAATAGATAAATTAAAAAACGACAAAAATTAAATATTTTTTATAAATAAACATTAATTTACCTGGAACCGGTTCTGAAATTCCGTTTGAATGTGTTTCACCTTATACCCCGGATCCTTCATAATGTGGGGCATAATAAGAGCAGCAATATCTTTCGAGGTCACGTTTCTATACTCCCGCCCAATGTTCGCACCCGTACAGTTGTGCTCCTCTACCCATTTAACCATCCTCCAGATCCCTAAATCTCGCTGCTTAAACGCTCTAATAGTCCATGTATATCTCGTGCATTTATTCCCTAGGATACTTAGGTCCGTGAGTTACACATTCCATTGCTCATGTTTTTTTCTGCTCTCGACTGTACGGTATGTCATACCTCTTTTCACGGACCACGCAGCCACGACATCCTGCACAGCCTTCTTGCTTTTGAAATAAACCTCGGCGTCGATGCTTTCCGTATTACCATCCCACATTTGAAGTCCCTCAACAATTTTCTCTTTCAGGTTTTCCTCATCTATATCACCGTAAAAAAAATGGCCTGACGTTGAAGGTAGATCAGGTTCACCTTCGGTACTATCGTCCAATGGCATGTACTCTTCGTCAGTACTAGAACCACTCTAGGCAGACATCTCCTCCTCCTCTGCCAGATGTCCAATCTCATCGTTTTCCTGTGTCAGCGGAATGAAAATCGGCAATTCAACTTTCTCGTTTGCCTGTTTCGTATATTCTCGGTTCATACTCTCATGTGCAACGCCGTTTATTTCCCCCACTACAGTCGGTTCACAAATAGTACTAGCCTCAACATCGCCAATATATTCTGCAGTGACATATAATTCCGGCCAGTTTAATGCGTACATGTATAAAAACATAATATTCCGGTCATTCTTTAAAATTATATACCGCCTGGAGCCATTGAATTCGGTCCACACCAGAGTAAATTTCAATCGTACCACCACTCTATTCATCTCACATTCTCTGCGTACCAGATCGTAAATTCATCGAAAGAATATTGAGCATCGATGCATACTGTCGCGTTTGCAAGACTGTTATTCAGACCAACTACGTCGTCGACAAGTGGAATCGCACTACTCCAATAGATATTTAATGGAAATAGAATAGTATATGCCATTTTCCACAACAACTAGTGAACAATACAAACTATTTTAGGGTGCTAAAAATATTTTCTCTCTCAATTTTAGTTTTCCTATTCTGAATTCATTCATTGTACTTATGGAAAAATAAGTTCGCATACTGAGTATGAGAACTATTTTCTTGCACATTTTCCTGCGCCTTTTGCATTGTTGACACGTGTCCTCTTTTTTATAATTTTGCCACGTCTTCCTCTAAGTTCGCATAATAGAGTATGCAAACTATTAATTGATCATTAATAGTTCGCATACCATATATACGAACTCCATACATTTGTCCACTTTTTAAAGTATGGCCATTTTTTTGTCCACTTATTCCCTTTTAACACTTGTTTTGGAAAGCATCCATCGAAATTATCCATAGGTAGGTACCGGTGGAGATATGAATGCCATTAAAATAGGAAACATAACAAGAGACAACAAAAAGAATACCCACAATTTCTTTTTTTTTTTTTTTGGGAAATTGAACAAAAGTCTCAAAATTTAAAGAGATAATTATAAGAATATCATGATGTTTGCACTATTATTCATGTTATTTACTTATTTATTTTAAAATTAGACTATTTCATCTATGTATTTAATTAAGTATATTAAAAATCTTTTCGTTATGTTTCTCATTAAACGCATTTAAATTCTCGATTATGTTTCAAATAACTTGTAGACTACGCATAAATTCTCATTAAACGCATAGTTTTTAACAATTTGAAGTCAAAAACTTAAAATAAATTTTTAAGTCCAAAAAAGTGAGCAAGTACATAAAATTTCACAACCTACTTGTCAAATTATCTAATAGATGTCAACTTTTGAGTTGGGATTTTTGGATATTTTATTATTACACCTTTTAGTTTGAATTAATAGTAATTAAATTATGTTGAGATTTAATTGTTTCTTTTGAATTTTAAGTCTCAATAGAATAGATATTTTTATTTCTCCAATGGAATAGATAACACAGCTATTAATTTGCTTATGCTATTTTGCGTTTATGTAATAAAAGATCTTGAAACCTTTGAAATATTTGTATTAATCAAATTTGCGGCTTTGACATATCTTTTTCAAGAGAATCATCTTCTTTTGAGCAATTTCATATCAAAGTTTCATGTCTTGAATTTCTTGTGTTTCTAAGTAGGGTGGTATTTATCAAACCTGATTTTATGCGATTCGCACTGTGCGTTAGAGTTTTGGATTCAATATAGCTTTAGGATTCCCAGTCAGTTTAGTTTTTAAAATAGCATTCGTCAATGCTGTCTTCTCTGCAAACAGCTATATAGCTTGTGTCCCTTGTAACACATAAATAACTTCATTCACTCTAGCTGAACTGGTTATCTTCCAAGTAGTCTTGGCTTGATATAGTAGATATCATCAATTAAGAATAAAGTAACATGTAGTTATCTATTTAGTGATGTAACAGACGCAAAATTAAAATGTGAAATTTGAATGTACAACACATCATGTACACTTGAGGTTTATGAGAATACTATTGTTCTTGTTGTAAATACCAAAATTTTTTACCCCTAAATCCAAGTTATTGCACTCAAACCCAGAACAAAACCCATTCAGCATTTCTTAAGCCTCAAACAAAAATCAACCCTATCCAAACCCTTTTTAAGCACGTTGACTTGAATTGGATACCATTATAGCTTTTTTGTAAGTTCAACATTGTGAATTCTCACTCCTACATGTCAAGCTAAACCCCAATTGCATTTTGCCTTGAACTAAGAAGTTTGACTGGCTAGAATGCTTGAAATTGGATTGAAAATAAAGCTAAAAACAAAAATTACCCCAAATCATCCTAATTGAACTAAAGCGACTTAATTGAAGAGCCCATATTACGCCCTATGGCAATCAAAAGTCAAAAGACAAAGTCAACACCACGTGGCACTAACCAGAAAATGCTCTTTGATAGTCAACACCACATCATGTGCCATGTCAGTAATGGAAATTGTCAAACCAAATGGACCAACCATTATTTGCCATGTGGCATTGATCTGCCACATCAACGCCACTAGAAGCCATTTGCTACATGTTAGTGCCACGAGCTAGCAAGCTCCCTGCACGTAGGCCTCACGCATTGACCATACCCCAACGCTTGGCTGCCACACGCCGCTGTTCAGAAGCATCCCTGGTGTCTATCATCAAAATTCGAATGGTAGTCGACAGTCTGTATGGCCATCGTCTAGCTGCTGCCTGCCTTCTAGTCCTATTGCTTGCTGGTGCCACCTATCTTTTGGTTTTCTAATCTGGTCTAATTTTCGCCTTTCTAAAATGTTTTGGATAGTTCCAAATGCATAATTTTTTCTGTTTTCCTAAAAGCCAAGAAATCTGAGTCTTAATCAGATTTGGATTTGGATTTGGATACAACTTTCTTCCTTTCTAGGCCCCTTCCCGACCACTATATAAACCCAGTGCTTCCTCATTTTAAGAATCTTTGGACACTGGAAAAAATCCTCCAAAAACTCTCTTTAAGATATTCGGCCCTCCCTTTTGAACATGAGAAATTATTTTCTTGAGTTTCTCATTGGTAGATCCATCATTCAATTCAGATTTGGCTGAATAATCAATTCAGATTTGGCTGAATAATCGATGTTCAAGTAGCATATTTGTACTTTTTCTTTAATAAATCTCTTCTCCCCATCACCTAACTAAACTCCGTTCTTAAATTCAAATCAGGTATGTAAATCGGTTTGAGATTTAATCTAGAATATCAGCTAAATAAATAAAAAAAACCTTCTTTTTCTTAATTTTTATTAGATTTTCATTTTTTGGTTTATTATTATTATAAAGTCAATATATAATTGATTTATTATCAATTTATAATCAATTTTAGCATAGATTAAAGCTATTTACAGCTTTTTTATTGTCAGTTTATAATTTATTTTTCCCTTTTTACATTGTTTTCATTGAGCGTTTTCGTGCAAGAAACAATCGAAAGTAAAAGTTTGAGCTAAATTACATCAAGTCCTCATTGAACTATCCTAAATATGAGTTAATTTTTCTTCCTCATTGCTTGCTTTTGATTTCTTATTTGCTTGTTTATTCATGCATGAACATACAATGTTTAGTTTATTTTCACCCCACATTTAAAAATCTAGTCCTTGGATCTATTTTGGTTCGAGGATAGTGTTTTATGCAAAGCTAGATTTGTGCCCTTTGAATTAAATGAAGTCATTTTTGAAAAAATTTAGATTTTTCTTTAGTGTTTTTTTTATTTAATAAATTAAGATAGTGACTCTTTTAAATTAACTTTTGTGTAATGTGAATCCCTTTTCTTTTGTTTTTATTCTTATTTTTAACTTTTAATTTTGTTGGTATTGATATATATATATGTACTCACTCCATTTGGAAATTTGTGCTTGTTTGATTCTTTTGCAAGTGATTGATGAACAAATATCATTAGTAGCTCCTGTGTCATATATCTAAAGATCTCTATAACTGAATATCGTGTTACATGTGTTATGTATTGAGAATTCATCACTCTTGGAGCTTATCTTGCAAAACGTGAGTTTGAAAACAATGTTGACTTTCTTTTCTATGGATGTCACATCAAGTATTATAGCTAAAAGCTTCTAAATGTAGTTAGCAAAGGTTGAATATAAGACTTGTGATTAAGCCTGTGCCTGAGGTTGGAATTGATGGCTATGGCTAATGCAGCTGATTTCTTTGTTGTCTATATTGGAACTTGCTGTTAGGGGTGAACAAATAGCAGTGCGGTTAACCACAAACAAAAAAACCCATAATTTAGTTGTATGATTTTGGCAAACTGCAAACCATACTGCTGATCCTTATGAGAGCAATAAAACTTGACAACTCTTAATTAGATACTCAAAATAATTGAGGAAAAATTTACAAAGAGAAAACTGCTCTTACTTATTTTCTTTCTAAAACTTCTCTGTTCATTATGTATTTAACTAAAATAAGAAAACAAAACTCCTAAAATTTATGCATTTTTTACTTTCTCAAGAAATATAATTACCAAACAACACCCTAAATGCATCAAGATGTAAATCAGCCCTTACGTCATCTGTTTTATGCAAAATATATCAAAGAAATTGAAAACAGCAACTCCAGCATCTATGACAACCAGTCACAACATTTTTGAAAAAGGGCCACACGTAAGAATCAACATATGAGTTTTCATAGACAGCAACACAATGGTAAAAACGGTTGAATATTGACAGTTTATCAAAAACTGGAAAAGATTGAAAGTGGAGAAGAACTAGAATTAAGGGCAAAAAAATAAGCATTACTCAATTTAATTGATCAAATCTGGGAAAATAATGGCATACAACAGCATGAACACAGTGCAGCAGTAGCTAGCTAAACTGGACACTAGCACATTTTTCTTGACAGAATTAACAGAATTCTAGACAGTAATTAGCTAAATAGTGCATCAGTAACAAGCACGTTAACATGTCCAGAACAAAATTAATAGCATTTTAGGTAAACATACTTTACTTGACTGAGATAGAAAACAAGGAGCCAGAAATGGAAACAAAAGAAACTGGAAAATTTAAAATAGAAAACCACAAACAAAATCCAAGACACAAACTAGACAGCTTAGGGTTGAGTTTCTGATTACTGGAACATACAGGCAGCACACTAAGCTTAGAATAGAAAACACAGCAGAAGAAGAATAAACATGAAGAGGTAAGCAGTTCAAGATGGCCTCAAGACCAGAATCAAGGACCAGCAGGCAGAACCAGACTGGCACCTTAACAACAGAAGGAAAAGAAGCAAAAAGGTTTGGTAGGATGAGCTGAAAAAGTTGTGGCCACAGGCAGCAAAGGAAATAGTGGCAGTATGAACTATATAACACAAAATCAAAACACAAATTGACTACAGAAACTGTTAAGTGGCATATAACAAGGGGATAAAGAAAATGAAACTGTTGCTGGAATCAAACAACAGCAGCATCAGCTTTGAAGCATATAAAGAGTGGCACTTAAATGATGACAACACTATCACAACATTTGACCATCAACAACACAATAATAGTTTTAACAAAACATGAGGAACAACAAGCTAAAACTTAAGGTGAATAATATGAAGAAAAACATAATAACAATAGCAGTTTTAAACTTAAAGTGAGTAGCATTAAGAACAACCACAGCAAGAGCAGAATGGACCCCAAAAAACAGAAAGAATATCAACACAAGACCATCCCCAGAGGCAAACAGGGAGCAATAAATTTGAAACGTAATCTCAAGGTAGAATAACAGTTTATAGAAGCAATGATCAACAAGGAATGATAACATGGCAGAAACATTCACAAATCAATCTCAGTCTGGTTCCTAGACTATTCCCAACATATTAAACAGAGAAACAAAACTGGAGAAGAAATTAAAATACCTCAAATTGAAGCTCTCAGATTTTGTTTCCAAACTCAATCAACAATAACTTCCAAAAGTTCTTCACAGATTTCTCTTTTACAATAGAATTTTAGAAATTCTAAAACATTCAACCCTCTTTTAAGTCTTTCCTAACTTCATATTAATTTCGACGCAGGAATTACAATTCTAGATTCTCTTCCCACAATCCCCAATTTCTAAACCCTAATTAAAGAAAGTCAGAAACCCTAAAATTCCCAAACCTAACAATCAAAACAGAAGGCTTACTATTTTCCTCTCAAGCACTTTTCTCTCTGATTCCAGAAGCTCCCCGCTCTGCTGCTGCTTCTTCTCCATTTTGTACCCAACCAGACTTGTAAGGTCCCTTCCTTCTTGTGCCTCTCCTTTTCTTCTTTCAGTGTTATTCTCTGATTCATTTAAAAAAACGGAGTTTAAAATTTGAATGCAAGTTCGCATAAGAAGTTGCAACGGTAAACAACGTTGTTGCCTTAATGACGGTATTAATGACGTCGTTTAGGGTGACGAAGCAGATGATGACACGTGGCCACGCGGAACAAGTTCGCATACATTTTATGCGAACTTGTTCAAATTTTGAATAAGTTCGCAAAAGAGTTATGTGAACTTGTAGCAGAACCCAGCAGACGTCCAGCAGTTCGTTTTTTATCAAAATTCATTTCACTTTTCTTTCATTCACAAACCAAATCAGTAAAAACATTTAATTTTTGCTAAGTTTTAGCTTGGGAGAGAAAATGATTAGAAATATTTGCGAAAAAAGGTATGTTTTCTAATTTTGAATTTAGTATTTTAATTTTAGTTAGGATTTTAATTACTTGTAATTTAGAATTTGATAATTGAAATAATATGCATGAGTAAAAAAAATATGATGTATGCTTAGAAATATTTAGAATTTTGCGAGAATAATTCAATAAATATGGTGTATAATTAGAAAAAAATAAATAGGGTATATAAGTAGAAAAAAAATTGAAACAATATATATATTTATCGAAGCATAATTTATTCGCGTAATAATATTATTTGCCATGTTATGTAGGATATAGGATTTTTAGCTAAATTTACGTGTTATTAACTTAGAAATTAACTTTTAAGTAGAAAATATTTAGTTATGCATTAGGTTTTTAGGGTTGTGTTGACGGCCCTTTCTTGTCGCCGCTTTCCCAATCCGGCTTTTGGGCCAAAAAGGGTAAAAAAGGTTTAATTTTGAAAATGGCGGGCGATAAAGCCTTTTTTGGTTTCGGTGCCGAACGAGTCGGTCTTAAAATTTATTTTGAGTCGCCACCCATTTCGGGAACCGGTTTTTAGAAAAACAAAAAAAAAGTTGACTCCGTTTTAATTTTTGGATAATGTGAAATCCGAACCAAAAATTCCGGGTAAGCGGGTAAGGTACATTAGCTGAAATTTCATTTTGACTAACGTCCGGATTTACCGGCCTCCGAAAACGGTTTGATTTTTCAGAAATTTCGAGTTAAGACTACTTATTTACGAAAAGCAACTATCGATGTCCCTAAATCGGCGATAGAAATCGTTTGCGAAAACCACATTACAGAAAGCAGTAAATTACGGAAAATAAATTGCGGAATTTAAACACCCTTTAAATCTAAAATATTCTTTCTCCGATTTCCGGAGAAAATAATTACAAACGGTTTCCTACAAATTACATTCTACCCAAATTAAACCCATATTACCCAAAATATACAATTTAAAACAATTAAAAGAAATTTACAAATTAATCCACGAAATTAAAATAATTTACAAAAAGGCCCTTAAAGCATGCAATTATCATAAAATCAACCATGAAACACATAAAGCATGTTAATTTAGCAATTAAGGTTAAAGCATGTCAAATTACATTTTAATACCTTAACTTTATGAAAATTACAAA